>BTHS01000018.1:48494248-48655326 GCA_036184385.1 Tokudaia muenninki
CGACCTTCTAGGCCTCTGTGATCTTGCTGGAATGCAGACACTCTGCATTGCAGTATGACCTGGCTTTCTATAAAGACACTTTCTAATACACACCATTAATCCCTATCAATGAGGGAAAGATTCATTTGTAGAAGGAAGCAGCCATTTTTGATAGCAGCCATGTTTGAGAGGCAAAGTGACCAATCAGATAAATGTTTGACAGAATGAGTCTGAGATACTATACATCCAACGCTGGTAAGAAGAGCACAGATAAGAGAGGATAATTAAGAGAAGCACAGGGAAAGAAATGGGGGAGTGGTCGTGGAGTGTAGCAGTTTTACTGGGACAGGTTGCAGAAAGAACAAACTGGAAAGGATGCACATATTAAACAGTTCAGTTTCAAGGCTGAACGATTCCAGGCCTAGGTTATCAGATGAAGGCTTTCAAGGTTTGGATTTGCAGAGGATTAGATTGTATGAAGTCTAGAAGTATCCAGGCCTTGTCCTAGGGAGAGTTAGAACAGAGAAAGCAACCCTCAGCCCAACCATGTATTCATAAAGCTTGGGTACAGCTCCCATCACTTCATCTAATGAAATAAAAGTGACCTTTACATCTAGGCCTGAGTCAAAAGAATTCCATTCCATGTGGTACCAGTGTGAATCCAGAAGGGAATACCCAAATAGAGTTACCTGAGTTGCTGCTGGTTGGGACCAACACCCACAGAGAGTTATAGATGTAGCTTTGACAGCACTTTGCCTGGCTAGTAGGCTGGAGAGGTGCAAACCACTGAAGCTTGCTAGTCAGCATAGCTAGCCATGTTGTTGAATCTCTAGTCACTGAGAGATCCTGTCTCGAACATACGATCATAGAAAAATACAGGCACTGCTGTGGGCGTTGACATGAACACACTTAACACAAAAGGCAGATTGAAAAAGTTTGCAATGTCCCGAACTCATGGATGAATATCAAGATTAAGATGACACGTGGAGTCAGAGATTTGACTCACATTGGAGAAACTTTTGTCTAGCAGTCAAATAAGGAGCCAACTGAGCCCCGAAAAGGAGGCAATTCTCTGTCCTTGGTCTATCATGTGGCCAACATGAGCTTTGTGACCTCCAGCCCAGCAATTACTGTGTGTTGTTGAACATCGTCTTGTTTCAATGGGAGAATGGCAAGCCTAGAGGGAACTGTCAGAGTCCCACACCAGGGCACCCTGGACATCTGTCATCAGGGCTTCATACCTTTTTGTATGTGTTACCGGGATTTCTGGGTGTCAACGAAGCCAAAGGCTACAGCAACACAGCAGAGGTTTTGGAGGAGTGAGTAGACTGTCTTGTCATTCAAGGGTGTTAAGATCACAGGTGGGAGGAACCTGTGCACAATGTCAAAATCTAAGTGTCAACATGGTGAACCTGAAGCAGTAGGTTGAGTGACACTCACATTTGCGGATTGCTATTGGGACATAGGTAGTGTGAGATACCCTATGTCTTAGGTGCAAGAACATGAATGCATATACATAATTTCTAGGGTAACTTTATTGGTGAAAGTAGAAAACCTCATAAGATAGGACAACTGGCATATAGTTTTGAACATTATAGTAGTTGAAAGGACATACTAGAGGTCACTGATGACAAGAGTGTAGAGGACAGGTACCTTCAGAGGGCTTCTCAGAGGCACACCTCAAAGTCCAGAGATCATGCTGAGGTGAGGCTAGTTGCCAAGAGTGGAAAGGGATGTGAGCCCACCCACCATTGGGTGTTCATTTGGAAGTAACCTGATATGATACGATACAGTCATGTCATCTAGGTGGTTAATTGGGGAGAGGATCAGTCTGAATCTAGCAAGTCTGAATATGGAGGTGGCCTCTTCAGGTGACAGCTCATTCTCCATCACTGTCCTCTGAGGAGGAGGAGACCCAAAGGTCCTCATAGAGAACACTCACTTTAACCTGGGATCCTGCTGCCTCTCCTTCCCCAGGGAAGGCAGGGCTCTCTGAAGGAAGTGTTTGCTTCTCAAGGGGAAGTGGTGGGGGATCTGTCAGGAACCTGGAGCTCCAGCAGTTACTGCCCTCTCTGTTAAAGATCATTCTTAGGATTTGGCTTCCAACATGGTCAACCGATGACTGGTGGGATGCAGTACAGGGTCTGGTTGGGTCCAGTGCAGCCCTGGTATGGAGCTGTTGGTGGTCAGTGCTGGGCACCTGGGCTGCTAGTTTCTTGCTCATTTCAGCTGCACCTTTTAGTCCAGTTCTGATGACAATGGGAGGAGACGAACTGTCCAGGGTGTCTGTGGAACCAGTTCTTTTATAGCTCTTCTCTGGTACATTGGTAGAATTAATTCTTTGTTTCTTCTGGGGATTCTGGCTAGGCTGTGTGGGACACTGGAAATTTTTCTTGCCTGGGGCCCGGAAGCTGAGTTTGGGGTTCTCTGTATTCTGGTGGACGACAGGATGCTGGCTGGGCTGCATTTTCCTACTGGGACCCTGGGTTTTTGACTCTTTATGGAACAGTTCACCGATTGCATTACTTTTGGGGACAACATCGGGGTGTAGGTACGAGACACCATGTAGCTTTTGCTCCAGGAGCTCTTCTGAGGATGTGATTCTTCTATTGTGCCTGAACACTGACTTGGCAATACCAGGGACAGCCACATTCTGACCTTTCTTCTGCCTGGATGTGAGATGCAGGAGCTGTCAAACATTTGGAGGGCAGGTTTTCCAGGGCACATCTTATTCCCAAGAGAAGTTTTGACTGGGAGCACAGACATCTTTCTGTTCCCAGGAATGCTTGGCATCTGTGACTGCTGTAGAAAAGACAGACATATGGAAAGAACATTAGGGCACTGTCAGCATGGAGGGCAGTGAAGGCTTTCAACACCAGGAGCTCATGGGATTTAGGGTGGTAGTTTGTATCAGCTCAGTCTGATGTGAAATCATCAGGCTGTGGGAACCCACATCAGCTATCCAAAACTTGCAGCATGTTGGATTGGGAAATGGAAGGGAGTTTCAGCCTCCCTACACAGTTTAAGTGAACCTTATTCTGATAATCCAAATGTATCTGTGTGTGTTTGTGTGTGTCTGTGCATGTATCTATTCGTGTGTGAATGTGTTTGTGTGTATTTATGTGTGTGTGTCTGTGTGTGTGTGTGTGTGTGTGTGTGTGGTCTGACAAGAGGTACATGAAGGGAAATATTGATGTATGGATAGTCAGAGAGACAGCTAGGAAGATGGTCAAGATTCTTCTGTGGTCATAGAAGAATAGTTAGTTTCAAATTACTATGTAATTTACAGCTTAGGTTTGAAAATTCTAATTATTTCACTTGGGATATGAAACAGGGTAAGAGGCATTGAGTTGCCTTGAATTTGTCTCTCCCAATGGTCTTTGAGGTGACCTGTTGTGGGACAGCTCCTCTCTGTCCCCTGTGACCTCACAGCTTCCCTGGCTAGCCTCATGCAGCGACCATCCATCTCCAGTTTCTCTTGCTGTGGTTTCTGCTCACATTCCTAGCCATCCACCCCCTGTGGTCAGCGGTCCTAAATCCCAGTAATCAGGGAAAATCAAAACGCTACAGGCTTGTAATTTATCAGTCAGCTTTATCTTAGCAAATTCTCAACCCACAAAACACCCACACAACAAACTCAAAACTCAATTGACATAAACCCAAGTGATACACCTAGATGGGGCAGACACATCCTAATTATTATTTAATCATCTATCTGAGAAATCCCCAGTACTTATGACCTCCAGAACTGTGTGGTTCTGGCTCCTCTTCCTCTCCTGTAGGTTTCATCTTGTCCCTTCCTGTCCTTAAAGAGGTCACCAGAAAGCTCGGAGAGCAGACTCTGTTTGTAACCTGACCGAAGAAGGAAGGAGGACCTGGAGACATAAACCCATGAACAAGTGAGAAGGAACCTGCCATCCTCCAGGTGAGCTGGACCATAAGGAGACCTACAGCAGAGGTTCACTCACTCATCCAAACCCAAGTCCATCTGAACTATGAAAATGAACAAATGAATCGTTGCTGCCCAAGAGGATTTGTGAATACTGTCATGTACAGAGGACATGTAGTGAGCAAATAGAACATGCAGAAGGAAATGTGCCAAGTGGCAGAGCAGAGGAAGGGCCTTTCAGGAACAGGGTATCTACTTTACTTACAGCCAAGTTGAGCTGCTCGTCCCCCCTTTGTAGCTCCATTGGAAAATTCTGGAAGGTAGCCTTCTTCTGCTGCTTATCATACCTGTAGGACAGACAATGGTGTAGGGACACTTCAGCTTTAGTCTCAGATAGTCAATCACTCCCTCACTCACTCCCTCGCACACTCCCTCACTCACTCACTCCACTCTCACTTGCCAGCAGATTATTTACTATCGCTCTGGACCTTCCAGGATCTCCGTAAACTCTGTTTTACCTGGAGCCTTCTCTCCTGCCAGCCCTGTTCCCATCACTCACCTCTGTCTGGTGTCTTGACTGAGTTTCTGTAGACCCTGGGGCCAGCAAGGATCCTTGTTCTCTTTCTTCTTCCTGGTTCCCAGAGGCTGTGGGGCTAGCAGCACATGGCCTTGCATCATGGGGCACACTCTGCTTCTTGCAGTGTGGCCAAAGGCCTGTCAGTTTCTGCATTTCACCTGTGAGGAGCAAAGGAGTTATTAGCGAATCACAAAGAGATCCAGGGACCTCTCCACCATCAATCTCCCCCCAAGGCTAAAAGACCCTTTAAGGCTGTCTCTCCAAGGACAACATTCACTACAGAATGGGTTGAAACTCTACCTGGTTGTCTCTTTCAACCTGCAAGAGACATGCATAATTAGGAGATGTATGTGTGAAAGCAGGGAGCCCTGTATCTGCCAACAGACCAATTCGGCCAAAGTGGAGCTTAGCCTTCTTCCAGTCTCTCCCTAGGTTCACATGCAGTTCCTTTGTCTGGTTCTCAGATACCTCTGATATAGCCAGGACCATGAGCAGTGTGACAAAGGTAACAGGGCCCCAGACCTTAGTAGAACCCCAGATATTTGCATAACTGTCCCCAAGATGGAAGTACCATTCAGGCTATAGAACTCATCCCATAGGCATTACCAGCTGTCACCATGAAAACAAGACCTATAGAGACCATCATCAGAGGTTAAGCATGACCCTCAATTGAGGAATGGGGCCACCCACCCATCTCCAAAATTTTAACCCAGAATTGCTCCTGTTCTAAAGGAAATACAGGGACAAAGCATGGTAAAGAGACTGAAGGAAAGGCCATCCAGAGACTGCCCTACCTGGGGATCCATCCCATATGCAGCCACAAAACCCAGACACTATTGCGGATGCCAAGAAATTTTTACTGACAGGAGTCTGATATAGCTGTCTTCTGAGAAGTTCTGTCAGAGCCTGGCCAGTACAGATGCAAATGATTACAGCCCAACATCGGACTGATTTAGGAGACCCCAATGGAGGAGTTAGGGTAAGGACTGAAGGAGCTGATGTGCTTTGCAACCCCATAGGAAGAACAACAATATCAAACAACCAGATCCCCTAGAGCTCCCAGGTACCAAATCACAAACCAAAGAGGACACATGGGAGAACCCATGGCTCTAGCTGCAAATATAACAGAGGATGGCCTTGTCAGGCATCAATGGGAGTGGAGTCCCTTGGTTCTGTGGAGGCTCAATGCCCCAGTAAAGGGGAATGCCAGGGTGGCAAGGCAAGGAGTGCATGGGAGGGAGGGGAGCGCCCTCATAGAAGCAGGTGGAGGGGGATGGGATAGGGAACATGTGGAGGGGAATCTGGGAAAGGGGATAACATTTGAAATGTAAATAAATAAAATATCCAATAATAATAATAATAATGATAATGATAATGATAATGATAATAATAAACCAAATTTTGATATCTAATCCATCCAAACCCATCATTCTGGAAAAGTCTCTATTACCCTTGTATTACTGAAGTGTTACCTTGCCTTTCAACCTCCTCTTTCCTGCTTCTGTCCTATTGTTCTTCTTAACTGAAATACATCAACCTAGAACTTGAATTCCATTCAGGAAACTCAGCAGGAGAAAGGCTTAGTGGTGCACTGGCATTCAGGGGACCCACCTACCCAGTGCACTGTACCAGCTGGCTACTCAGGACTTTCTATTTTTTTTTATGGTAGTATTTTTTTTAAATTTTATTTTCTATATTCTTTATTTACATTCCAAATGATTTCCACTTCCCAGTTCCCCCCTCCCCGAAAGTCCCACAATCCCTCTTCCTTTCCCGTGTTCTCCATTTGCCTAAGAATGTCATGAATTCATTGTTTTTAATTGCTGAGTAGTATTCCATTGTGTAAATATACATGGAAAATATCTCTGATAAAATTGAAGAAATAAATAGAAAAACACGTTACGCTTGAGTATTTCATGAAAAAATTATACAGATAAAATTGTAGGCATAAAAATATCCTTAAGTTGATTGAAAGTAGAGGTAAAAACATTTTCTGATAAAATGGAAAATCTACAAGGAAAATATTTCTGATAAAATTCAAGAAATATATAGAAAAACACATTAAAAATTACTATTTCATGAAAAATTATACAGATAAGATAGAAGGCATAAAAATATTCCTAAATTGATTGAAAATAGAGGTAAAAACATTTTCTAATAAAATTCAAGATTTACATGGAAAATATCTCTGATAAAATTGAAGAAATTTATAGAGATAAATTGGCAATAATTAGAATATTCCTAAATTGATTGAAAGTAGAATTATAACCATTTTCTGATAAAATTGAAGATTTGCTTGGAAAATACTTTTGATAAAATTGAAAAAAATATATGGAAAAAACATTGAAATTCAAGATTTTCATGGAAAATTGTACGGATAAAATGGTAGGCATAATAATATTTCTTAGTTGATCTAAATTGAAATAATAAATATTTTCTGATAAAACTGACGATTTACCTGGAAAATATCTGATAAAATTGAAGAAATATATAAAAAACACATTAAGATTGACTATTTCATGGAAAAATTATACAGATAAAATGGTAGGCATAAAGATATTCCTATGTTATTTGAAACTGGAGTTTTTCATGTAGATCTTTGGTTTCCTGGGGGTTGGGGGTGGGAAGGTGTTTGTAGTTTCACTTTCAATCAGTTTAGGAATGTTTTTCTGCCTACCATTTTGTCGGTATAATTGTCCATGATAATCTTCAATTTTAACGTTTTCTGTAGTTTTTCTTCAATTTTTTCAGAAGTATTTTCCATGTGTATCTTCAGTTTTATCAATGTCTATAATTTTACTCTCAAAAAACTTAGGAAGATTTTTATACATTCCATTTTATCTGTATAGTTTTCCATGTAACAGTCAGTTTTAACATGTTTCTCTATATATTTCTTGAATTTTTTCAGGAATATTTTCCTTGTAGATCTTGCATTTTATCAGAAAGTGTTTACAATTTTACACAGGACTTTCTATTGGCTTAAGCCCATATCCCAGCCTTCTTCTCTGGTGGATCCCGCACAACACAAAGATTTGGTGGTGTAGCGCTGTCTCACCTAGGTGCAGGGCTGGCTGACACGTAGAAGCCTCCACTTACCATAGGATAGTCCTCTTTCAGTGATGGAAGTGTCTGTTCCCATGAGCCTCTCCCCTCGCTCTGGGCTGTTTGAGTTGGAATGGTTTGAAGGCCCTTGGTCTTCATTTGTGACTCCATTTTGTGGACCTGATGGCTTTTATTTCCTGAAACAGAAGTTAAAAAGAGTTTAAGCAATTGAATCAAGTTTCATGACATGATAGGAATACGGGACCTGGTGACGGCCATCAGAAAAGAAACTGTTTCTGTTTTTCCACCTCCCAAGAATATTCCATCAGAGACTTAGAGACATGGAGTTGTAGCATTCAGGGAGTGTTTCCCTTCAAGAATCCACCACTGCTGCCAAACCCTTAATGAGAAAGTACTATCACATGAGAAATTCATCCCCATTTCAGATTCACTTCAGAACACTCCTGTTTCTAAGCACTCACCTCAAGCAGAATTTGATAAAAGATTTGCACCTCAGCGCCTGTCCACCGTCTGTGATCTGTCCAGCAGCTTCTCTGAGTTGTGGAGTCTGGATCTGCGTCCCACTTTCAGGATGCTGTCTAGACTAGGACTGGAAAGAAAGTGCTGTGCAGGCTTCTTATAAGGTCCTCTGAAGGTCATGATCTCTGTGATGCAATCCAATCAAAGTAGCAGTTTAAGAACACCTGACCTCTTTTCTCTACTCCAGATGCTATTACCCCACCCTTCCCTGTGCCCCACCTTGTTCCACATCCCATACTTCCTCCTCGCCACTCTGACTCCACGCGGATGTCCCCGCTCACCACTCCAACTGAACTCTAAACTCCCTGGAGCCTGCAGTCTCTTGAGGTGCATCTTTTCTGACTGAACCCAGACCCTACTGTCTCTGCTGTAGAAGTGTTAGGGGCCTCATATCAGCTGGTGTATGCTGTCTCTTTGGTGGTCCAGATTAATTGAGATCACTGGTTTTCCTACAGGGTCGCCCTTCTCTTCAGCTTCTTTCTACCTTTCCCTAATTCAACCACGGGTCACCCTCCTCTTTAGCTTCTTTCTACCTTTTCCTAATTCAACCACAGTCAGCTGTGGTGGATTCTTGAAGGAAAACATTCGCTGAATGTTACCATTCAGCAGCTTTTGTCCAAATTTGTTGCAAATATCTGCATCTGACTCTGTCAGCTGCTTGTTGGGTCTTCAGGAGTGTGGTCATGCCAGGTCCCTTTTTGTGAGTGCTCTGGAAAGGCAAAAAACCCAGAATAGGAAAAACAATTCTTAACAATAAAAGAATGGCTGGGAGAATTACCATCCCTGACCTCAAACTGTATAACAGCAATAGTGATAAAATCTGCATGCTATTGGTACAGAGACAAACACCTTAATCAATGGAATAGAATTGAATACCCAGAAATTAAACCACACATTTATGAACACCTAATCTTTGACAAAGATGCCAAAAATATACAATGGAAATAAGAAAGCATCTTCAATGAATGGTGCTGCTCTAACTGGCTGTCTGTATGTAGAAAAATGAAAATAACCACATCATTGTGACCTTTCACCAAGCTCAAGTCTAAGTGGATCAAGGACCTCAACATAAAACTATATACCTTGAACTATATACACTGAATTTAATAGAAGATAAGGTTGGAAAGAGCCTTGAACTCATGGGAACAGGGAAATTTCCTTAACAGAACTTCAATGGCTCATGCTTTAAGATCAAGAATTGATAAATGGGAGCTTTAAAACTGTAAAGTTTCTGTAAGGCAAAGGACATAGTCAATAAGACAAATCTGCAACCTACAGATTAGGAAAAAAATCTTCACTAACCCCACATCTGATAGAGGGGTAATATCCAGAACACTTGATCTTAAGGCATCAACGCAGAGGCTTTAGTCTTGATTAAATACTTTAAGGCACTGAATAGGGAGTGGAAGGAGATGGCTAAATAGGGTAAATGCTTTTGAGTGGTTTGTTTTATGCACATGTATCATGAGAGGCCACAGCAAGAATGCCATAGCCTTGACTTCCATTGTATTCTAAGAATTCTAAATTCAAGTCCCTGAGTCTCAGACTGAACATGCTTGGGAGGGGGAAATGCAGATGCAGGTTCATTTGTGATGGGCAGCAGAAGACCACTAATCCCTGTATGTCATGAAACTTACTTTCATTGGTTAAAACTCTTGTTTTCTTCCACTTCAGGCAATCAAAGTCAAAACAGTCTCATAGATGGAGTCATACATTTTAAGGCCTGGGGCCACTGAGTTCCAACACCTCAGAGAAATCCAAGAGGCTCATAGGAGCAGACTATTCCCTCACTGAAGGAGGAGAACCCTAGGGTGTGTGGAGACCTGTTGTGTCAGCCATTCCCGAGGCTCCGTGAGACAATGGACTGGGCTTTTTCACAAAATCTTTGTTTTGTGTGAGATCCACCAAAGAATGCTGGGATATGTATGCCCATATATTAGCTAGCTGACAGAATATGTCCAGGGCTTGCTCAACTAGGATAGCTCTGCTCTGAGGGTACAATGTTACTTTGGCTTTTGTTGATTGTCTTCTTATGCTGGTTTTCAACCATCTGATTAGCTGTGAACATTCAGTTGTAGCAGGTGTTGGGAAGGCAGGTATATATCAGCCTTGGACCAGACAATGGAACTTAACAGTACACACCTTTAATCCCTTGAGATAAAGCCAAGCAGATCTCTGAATTCAAGGCCAGGCTGAGATATAGTAATTCCTAGGAGAAGAAACGTTTAAATCAAGGCATGGTGATACACACCTTGAACCCCATTGGAAGTTTCCTAGAAGTTGTGTGTGCTCCTAAGGACAAGGCCAGCTGGGGATAGTTTTGGGGTTGGGGAGGAGCATAGAAGGATTTTTTCTTGTGTAACTGGCCTGGTGTATTGGATGTCAAGGTGGTGGAACAATGGAGCTCTGGGAGATAGTCAGCTGCTTAGGACAGCTGGGTGTACCCCCGGGGATGTGTTAGGAAGAGGAATTCATAGCTAATTTAAAACATGCATTAAGTGTAAAATCATGTGCTTTCTTCTCAATAATAACTTGCCATGGTTTATACACAAAAGGACCCATATTACTTGTATGTCTGAGTACATGTAAGCACATACGGGTGTTTGTGTATGTGTGTCAGAGCACATGTGACATTCACATGGTGGCCAAAAGAGATTGTCAACTGTCATTCCTCAGACTTTATCCTCTTTCCTTGAGACAGAAACGCTCAGCAGTTTGTCTCTGGCTGCATCTGCTAGCCTGAACTATCACTGAGCCCCAGGGATCCATTTGTCTCTGCTTTCCCAGATCTGGGGTCACAATCATGAGGCTTTTAAATGTGTGTTCTGGGGCATGCACTCAGGTTCAAGTCTTTACATGGAGTTGGTTGCTTTTTTATGGAGGTACCTTTCCAGCCTCAGAAATACTCTCAACTATAACCTTCTGACAGAGCTACCTTTGATTTTAGCTTTACAATTATAATCTACTAGAATTATGTGTAGTTTCAATTTCTCTTTTGTAAAACCAGTTATTATTTTAATAGATAAACTTAGTTAAGGGGTGTTTTTCCAAACATTTCCACTCTTCACATCTTGCTCAAAAGAGCTTTTACCCGCCGAGGTCCTAGCACTCTGCCATTTATCCATATGTGTAATGCTCCCATTAGGATATATCTGTCCAGAAAGCAAAGGCCAGAAGCACGGGATGGGCAGGAGTGACTTTTAAAATGTTTATTAAGAAAGGGAGAAGAAATGCTATGTCGAAAAGCCATCTTGCAAAGGAAGGGTTATTGAGGGACATGGGCATTAGAGGGCGCGATTGCCTATATTCTGATCTTGGCTTCTTATCACTAAGAATCTTTTATTATTCAGAATCCACTTTTCATACATTTTCTTTTTTCTTAGTCATTTTTATTCGTTGGACTTTATGTTGTCTCTTGTGATTTCCCACTTTTCAGTACTATATTTGGATACAAACCCCAAATCTCGCTGTTACAGAGAGATACTGTTTTGGTGGCTCCCTATTTTTTTGCTTATGTCAAAAAAATATTCTATGTAATAGTTTATATATTCTCTGTCCAGCCCCAATTAAATGTTGTCCTTATAAGAGCTGCCTTGGTCATTGTGCCTGTTCACAACAGTAAAACCCAAACTGAGACAGAATTTGGAACCAGCAGTAGGGTAATGCTGTGATAGGCCTGACCATGCTTTTGTTTAGAAGAATGTGGATTTCACGACTTTGGATTTGGAAAGCCGTGGAAAGTTTTAAGTGGAGATTAATGGGATATCCTAGTAGGAATATGAAAGAGTTTGTTGCTGAGAGTGATTTGACTTGTGCAGACCTGGCCCAAGAGGTTTCAGTTGAAAACTTCAGAATGTGGCCTAGAGACTGTTTTTGTGGTATTTTTTTGAAAAAGGTGGCTGCTTTGGGCCCTTCTCTGAAGAATGTAAGATAAAGAGATTTATATTAATTGCACTGAAAAAAGGAAGTTTCAAAAAATCCCAGCAGAGACATTGTTCTCTGCTTAAGTCTTATGAGGAATGTTTTGAACAAGTAAGCATAGCAATTTTAGAAAGGAAAAATACAAAATATGTGGTTTGAGTATTAACGATGAATGAGAGAGTGAAATGGAGCTGAAGCCTGTGTTCAAAGTTATTAAATTGAGTGAAGTGATTGGTGATTCTGGGGCAGCTAAATTTAGATCCAGGCATGGTGGTACTCACCTTTAATCTTAGGAGACAGGCATGCAGATTTGTGAGTAAAATGTCAGTCTACAGGGCAAGATCCAGGCCAGCCAAGCTTAGGCAGTGAAGGAGTTGGAAAACCTAAAGGTGGTGACAATGTAATAGAACATGGGATTGCCATGTTCCAGCTTCCCCAAGCAGCAGAACTCAGCAGCTTCAGTCAAGTGGCTCTGGCTTTAGAGTGAAAAAGAGAAGGCACTACTGGGATAGTTGATGGTGGTTAGCTGGACCAAAGAAATCAGTGGTGATTAAGAAGAGACCAGTGGAGCTGGTGAGATGGCTCAGCAGTTAAGAGCACTTTATGCTCTTCCGAGGATCCTGATTTCAAATTCCATCAACCACATGGTGGCTCACAACCATCTGTAATGAGATATAACATCGTCTTCTGGTGTGTCTGAAGACAACTAGAGTGTACTTACATATAACAATAAACAAAAAAAGAGAAGAGACCAGCATCACTGAGGTGAAATCTTTGGGGAAGTGTTTTCTGAGAGCAGAGAGAACCTGTGTTCCAAAGTTTTACCTCATGCTGCAGCTGGACTTGGTAATATGTTAGAGTCACCAAGGTGACACTGGTTTTGAAGATATGAAGAGCAGCTGAGGCCTGGCACCGTGAGAGGCCATGGAAGGCCATTGGTGAAATTGTAGCCTCAGTCTCAGTTGATGGCCCGGGACTGAAGGGGTCCTGCAAAGAAGTTTAGGTTTGGAATTCTGATGAGATCCTGTGAGAGGCTATTGGTGAAGCCTAGTTGCAGTGGAAGATCCCAGTGTATTGGTGATGCCAATATCATGAGATGATCACCAAAAACAGTAGGAGATGAGTGGATCAAACTGAGCTTAGAGTGCTACAGATGGCAGAGCTGGAGAAGTGATGCCCTCCTTTGGAGGAGTACAGAAGATCATGTGTGGGTCCCAGACATTAGAACAAGACGCTGTATCATTGAAGGTGCCTTGCAGTCCCCCAAGATGTTCGAGATGCCAAAGTCATAGGATATTTCCTGAGGAAAGCTGCTAACAGGGAGTGGAACCAGCCTAGGAAAAGAAGTTTGTTTCATTGAACAAAGATGAAAATTGAGCTGGAGTTCTGAAAACTGCTTTGACATCAGACTTGAAGTTGTAGTAGAGTTGGTAGTTTGCCCAGTTATTTTCCTCTCTTGATTTGGGGATTACAGTTAAGTGATTGGATGGATCAGAAGAGACATTGAACTTTGGACTCTTAACATTGTTTATACTGCTATAGACTATGGGAACTTTGGATGTAGGACTAAATGTACTCCTTTATTGTGCTATGTTTACATATGACCCCCATAGACTCATGTGTTTGAACAAACCTATGGGGGTCAGGGAATGGAATGTGATGGTGTATATATGCTTGGCCCTGGGAGTGGCACTATTAAGAGGTGTGACCCTATTGGAGTAGGTATTGGCTTGTTGGAGTCGGTGTGTCACTCTGGGTGTGGGCTTTGAGACCCTCATCCTAGCTGCCTCGAAGGGAGTATTCTGCTATCAGCCTTCAGATGAAGATGTAGAACTCTCAGCTTGTCCTGCACCATGCCTGCTTGGATGCTGCCATATTCCTGCCTTGATGATAATGGACTGAACTTCTAATCCTGTAAGCCAGACCCAATTATGTGTCCTTATAAAAGTTGCTTTGATCATGATGTCTGTTCACAGCAGTAACCTGTCTAGCTGTCTCTCTTACTAACCATACATCAATATTTCCCTTCATGTACCTCTTGTTAGGCCACACAAACACACACACACACACACACACACACACACACACACGCATAGATACATGCACAGACACAGAAACAAACAATCCTTAGACTGTGACAGAAAGAGAGCCTACAGACTTTGTTTACAGGACAGCCCCACAGTAGGTCAGACCCAGGGAGGCCATTTTCCACTATACTAGACACTGAATAGACCTGACTTCACAAAGTCCAAAACTGAAGAAGAGGCAGGGAGGGACAGTCCAGAGAAGTTTCTTCTGAGATCCTGCTCATAGCTGGGGTTGCTGAGAATTCAGTGTTTCCCTCTCTTCAGCACAGTGGTGTTGTCTCGGCAGGCCCCAATCTTTTCATTGAGGGTAAGGCAGTCAGATTCACATCGGCCATTCATCTTTTTACAGAGGAACCTTCTGTAAAATGTGTCCCTGTCTAGCGGGAGAGAGCAACTGTTTGTTATCTAGTAATCTTTTACTAGTTCAAAAAGTTAATACTTCATTACTTAATGTGAGAGAGAGACAGAGAGACAGAAACAGGGAGTTTGAGACAGAGCCAGAGAAATAAACACACACACACACACACACACGAGAGAGAGAGACAGAGAGAGAGACAGAGAGAGAGACAGAGAGAGAGACAGAGAGATAGAGAGAGAGGGAGAGAGACAATTCAGTGGACTCCTGGTAAGTCATTTGCAGTCGGTGCCCTTAGCAATCATCTGGAAATGTCACACATAATATAATCTGTTCCAAGCAGCTAACTCATACAGAAAGAGGGTCTCTCCCAAGGAAGGCAGCAATCCATTTCCCAACTCCAAGAAACAAAACTTCCCAACAAGATTTTGTCTTTTTTTTCCTTTCCTTTTCTTTTTTTACTTTTTTATTTATTTTATTTTTTATATTTTTATATTTTTATTTTTATTTATAATTTTTATTATTTATATTTATATTTTATATTTTTTATTTTTTATTTTCTCACCAGAGACTATGAGAGCCAGAAGATCTGCTTGGGAAGATCTCATGCAGACTCTAAGAGATCACAAAGGCCAGCCTAGACTACTATATCCAGCAAAACTCTCAATCACCATAGATGGAGAGAGCAAGATATTCCATGACAAAACCAAATTTACACAATATCTTTCCACAAACCCAGCCCTGCAAAGAATAATAGTTGGAAACCACCGATACAAGGAGAGAAACTACACCCTGGAAAAAACGAGATAGTAACCTTCTTGCATCAAACCCAAAAGTAGATAATCACTCAAACATAAAGATAGAATCAAGAATAGCAGGTAGCAATAATCACTATTCCTTAATCTCTCTTAATATCAATGGTCTCAATTCACAAATAAAAACACATAGACTAACAGAGTGGATATGTAAACCGGACCCAGCATTTTGCTGCGAGCAGGAAACGCACCTCAGTGTCAAAGACAAACACTACCTCAGAGTAAAAGGCCAGAAAACAATCTTACAAGCAAATGGTCCCAGGAAATGAGCCGGAGTAGCCATCCTAATATCAGATAAAATTGACTTTCAACCTAAATTCATCAAAAAAAGATAAAGAAGTACACTACATACTGATCAAAGGAAAAATCCACCAAGAAGAACTCTCAATTCTGAATACCTATGCTCCAAATGCAAGGGCACCCTCATTCATAAAAGTATCTTTACTAAAGCTCGAAGCACACATTCCACCTCACACAATAATAGTGGCTGACTTTAACACCCCGTTCTCTGAAATGGATTGTTCAGGAAAGCAGAAACCAAACAGGGACACAGTGAATCTCATTGAAGCCTTGGACCAAATGGAACTAACAGATATATATAGAACATTTCATCCTAAAGCAAAAGAATATACCTTCTTTTCAGCATCTCATGGTACCTACTCCAAAATCGACTATATAATTGGTCACAAAACAGACCTCAACAGATATGAGAAGATTGAACTAATCCCATGCCTCCTATCAGAACACTATGGAATATGGGTGGTCTTCAATGGCAACAAAAACAACAGAAAGCCCACATACATATGGAAGCTGAATAATGCTCTACTCAATGATAATTTGGTCAAGGAGGAAATAAAGAAATCAAAGACTTTTTAAAATTTAATGAAAATGAAGGCACAACATACCCTAATATATGGGACACAATGAAAGCAGTGCTAAGAAGAAAATTCATAGCCCTGAGTGACTCCAAAAAAAATTGGGAGAGAGCTCACACTAGCAGATTAATGGCACACCTGAAAGCCCGGGAACGGAAAGAAGAAAATACATCCAAGTGGAGTAGAAGACAGGAAATCATCAAACTCAGGGCTGAAATCAATCAAGTAGAAACAAATAAATCCATCCAAAGAATCAACAAAACTAGGAGTCGGTTTTTTGAGAAAATCAACAAGATAGATAACCCTTGAGCCAGACTAGCCAGAGGGCACAGAGACAGTAGCCAAATGAACAAAATCAGAAACAAAAAGGGAGAGATAACAACAGAAACTGAGGAAATTCAAAAAATCATCAAATCCTACTACAAAAGCCTGTATTCAACACAACTAGAAAATCTCAAGGAAATGGACAATTTCCTAGACAGATACCAAATATCAAAATTAAATCAGGATCAAATAGACCATCTAAACCGTCCTATAACCCTGAAGAAATAGAAGTTGTAATTGGAAGTCTTCCAACCAAAAAAAAGCACAATTCCAGATGGTTTTAGTGCAGAATTCTGTCAGACCTTCAAAGAAGACCTAACACCAATACTCTTCAAACTATTCCACAAAATAGAAACAGAAGGAACACTACCCAACTCGTTCTATGAAGCCACCATTACGCTAATACCAAAAGCACACAAAGATCCGACAATGATAGAGAATCTCAGGTGAATCTCTCTTATGAATATGGATGCAAAAATACTCAATCAAATTCTTGCCAACCAAATCCAAGAACACATCCAAGTGATCATTCACCACAATCAAGTAGGCTTCATCCCAGGGATGCAGGGATGGTTCAATATACGGAAGTCCATCAATGTTATCCACTACATAAACAATCTCAAAGAAAAAAACGCATGGTCATTTCATTAGATGCTGAGAAAGCATTTGACAAAATTCAGCATCCTTTCATCTTAAAGGTCTTGAAAGATCAGGAATTCGAGGCCCATATTTAAACATAGTAAAAGCAATTTACAGAAAACTGGTAGCCAACAACAAAATAAATGGAGAGAAACTTGAAGCAATCCCACGAAAATCAGGGACTAGACAAGGCTGCCCTCTCTCTCCATATCTTTTCAATATAGTACTTGAAGTTCTAGCTAGAGCAATTAGACAACAAAAAGAGGTCAAAGTGATACAAATTGGAAAGGAAGAAGTCAAACTATCACTATTTGCTGGCGATATGTTAGTATACTTAAGCGACCCAATGAACTCCTCCAGAGAACTCCTACAGCTGATAAACAACTTCAGCAAAGTGGCCAGATATAAAATCAACTCAAGCAAGTCAGTAGCCTTCCTATACTCAAAGGATAAGCAGGCTGAGAAAGAAAAAAGAGAAATGATATCCTTCTCAATAGCCACAAACAAAATAAAGTATCGTGGTGTGACTCTAACCAAACAAGTGAAATATCTGTATGACAAGCACTTCAAGTCTCTGAAGAAAGAAATTGAAGAAGACCTCAGAAGATGGAAAAATCTGCCATGCTCATGGATTGGCAGGATTAATTTAGTCAAAATGAACATCATGCCAAATGCAATATACAGATTCAATGCAATCCCCCATCAAAACCCCAACTCAATTCTTCATAGAATTAGAAAGAGCAATTCAAAAATCCATCTGGAATATCAGAAAACCCAGGATAGCTAAAACTATTCTCAAGAGTAAAAGAAATTCTGGCGGAATCAGTATCCCAGACCTCAAGCTGTACTACCAAGCAATAGTGTTAAAAACTGCATGGTATTGGTACAGTGACAGGCATGTAGATCAATGGAACACAATTGAAGACCCAGAAATGAATCCACACTCCTATGGTCACTTGATCTTTGACAAAGGAGCTACAACCGTCCAGTGGAAAAAAGATAGCCTTTTCAACAAATGGTGCTGGTTCAACTGGAGGTCAACATGCAGAAGAATGCAAATTGTTCCATCCTTATCTCCTTGCACTAAGCTCAATTCCAAGTGGATCAAGGCCCTCCACATAAAACCAGACACACTGAAACTAATAGAAAGGAAACTAGGGAAGAACCTTGAACATATGGGCACAGGGGAGAATTTCCTGAACAGAACTCCAATAGCTTATGCTCTAAGATCAAGAATAGACAAATGGGACCTCATGAAATTACAAAGTTTTTGTAAAGCAAAAGACATTGTCAAAAGGACAAAGTGGCAACCAACTAACTGGGAAATTATCTTTACCAACCCTACGTCTGACAGAGGGCTAATATCCAATATATACAAAGAACTCAAGAAGTTAGACTCCAGAGAGCCAAGTAACCCTATTAAAAAATGGGGTACAGAGCTAAACAAAGTGTTCTCACCTGAAGAATATCGAATGGCTGAGAAGCACCTAAAGAGATATTAAACGTACTTAGTCATTAGGGAAATGCAAATGGAAACAACTCTGAGATTCCATCTCACACCACTCAGAATGGGTAAGATAAAAAATTCAGGAGACAGCAGTTGTTGGCGAGGATGTGGAGAAAGAGGAACACTCCTCCACTGCTGGTGAGCTTGCAAGCTGATACAACCACTCTGGAAAGCAATCTGTCATTTCCTCAAAAAAATGGGCATGACACTCCTGGAGGATCCTGCTATATCACTCCTGGGCATAGACCAAGAGGTTTCCCTGCATGCAATAAGGACACATGCTCCACTATGTTCATAGCAGCCTTATTTATAATAGCCAGAAGGTGAACCCAAATATCCCTCAACGGAGAAATGGATTCAGAAGATGTGGTATATTTACACAATGGAATTCTACTCTGCAATTAAAAACAATGAATTCACGAAATTCCTAGGCAGATGGCCAGAACATGAAAATATCCTTAGTGAGGTAACCCAATCAGAAAAGAACACACCTGGTATGCAAGCACTGATAAGGGGATAAACCCCAAATCTTGGAATACTCTAGACACAATTGGCATATCAATATATTTCCAAGAAGATGGAAGGAGATACCCCTGGTCCTGGAAAGACTGGATGTAGGGGAATGCCAGGACAGGGAAGCAAGAGGAGGTTCAATGGGGAAAAGAAGAAGGGAAGGGGGCTTATGGGACTTTCAGGGAGGGAGGAAACCGGAAAGGGGAAATGATTTGGAAAGTAAATAAAATAACTTAGAAAATAAAAAAAAAATTCTGCTTATTTTTTACAGCTGAATGAATACAGCTGGGGACAATTTCTCACAAGTGGTAAGGACACACTGTCAGGGTCTCTTGTCTCTCTAGAGCTTCTGGTATTGACATATGTCTTAGCCATGTTTTCTATTCCTGTACAAACATCATGACCAAGAAGCAAGTTGGGGAGGAAAGGGTTTATTCAGTTTACACTTCCACACTGCTGTTCATCACTAAAGGAAGTCAGGACCGGAACTCAAGCAGGTCAGGAAGCAGGAGCTGATGCAGAGGCCATGGAGGGATGTTCCTTACTGACTTGCTTCCTCTGGCCTGCACAGCCTGCTCTCTTATAGAATCCAAGAATACCAGCCCAGGAATGGTACCACCCACACAGGCCCTCCCCCTTGATCACTAATTGAGAAAATGACCCACAGGTGGATCTCATGGAGGCACTTCCCCAAGTGAAGTTCCTTTCTTTGTGATAACTCCAGCCTGTGTCAAGTTGTCACACAAAACCAGGCAGTACAACATATATACCCAAGTTTGTTAGACACTTGGGAATTAAGAAGGAAGACTGGGAAAGCTGAATACAGGGAGTATATAGCAAGGGTATTTGAGGGGAGGTAGCCAGATTGTTGTAGGCTGTAGGATTAAAGCACTCTGAATCTCAAGTGCAAACAAATCAGGATGGTGGCAGTTTCAATTAGATTATTCTCCATTATATATGAGGTACCAAAAAAGTTTAAAATGAACCCATAGCAAGCTATTTGAACCAAATACCAAGACGTGGAAAATGTTGATTTTTTTTTTCGCCACTTTAGAGCAGTGACTTTATCAAATGCTGTCATATGTTGAGATTTGAAGACCAGGGAAAGGATCTAAAGGAATGAAGCAGTCCAAATCCCTGGGGAGACTGACTGGAGAAGTGGCCCAAGTACTCTAGTTCTAGCTGACCTGAGTCAGTGTAACCTGTGTTACACTGCTAGGTGACCTGAGTCAGTGTACTTCAGCTTGGAACAACATTTCTAGAGCCTGTTTGTCCCCAGACTTAGAGATCACAGAGCTGAAGGGTGAAGTTTCCCTGAAGCTGGCTTGCTTTCCAAGGACAGGTTAAGTTGGCAACACTGCCTTTCCAGCGACTTTCCTCTTACCTGGTTAAAGTTGAATGAGAAGAGCAAGGCCACCAAGAATTTAGGAATAGAGTCTCATGTCTCCAGGCAGCAGTGGAGGGGAGCTGGAGGAGGAACAGCAATGGAGTCTGGTTCCTTGCTTAAGGAGAGGAGAGAAAGACCCATTCTAGTGCTCAGACACAGCGTTGAAGGATAACTATTTTCAATGCTCCATTGAGTGGCATGTGGGCCAGCTGGTGGACTTTTCGTCTAAGTTTTATTGGAAGGAATGCAGAAAAGCACCCTATGTTCTTGCCTAATTCCATCCTTGAGATTCCTATGTTCTAATTCCTTTCCTATTAGGCATCCCTTGTTTTCCCTTCATGTTCCATCTGAACGATCCCCAATTCCACTAAATCTACGACCATCCACCCCTTTCTTTCTATAGTAATTTTTTCTGTATAGCATTCTCATTTACAAGCTTTTTCTACCAGTTCTTAGTTAACTGATTGATAGTGAGCATAGTGTCTTTTGTGGGCTAATTAGCTATCCCAATAGATACTAAATATCATAGAAAAAAACAGGTCAATTTTGATTTCTTTTCTTCCAGTGTGTTAAGCATCAGTGTTAGGGCGGGGCATTGGTGGAGCAAGCTTTTAATCCTGGCACTTGGGAGGCAGAGGCAGGCAGATTTCTGAGTTCGAGACCAGCCTGGTCTACAGTGTGAGTCCAGGACATCCAGGGCTACACACAGAAACTCTGTCTCAAAAAAAAGAAAACCAAAGCAAACAAACATAAAAAAGCATCAATGTTGTTTAGGTTTCCAGTGATAATCTGTCTGCTCAGGGTAATTCATGACTAAACAAACCATTAGATGCAGACTGTCATTAAATCTTTCAAGTCTACACATATATAAGAATTTTGAAGATGGTATACTTCTTAATTTTTTTCCAATAATCAGTTATGGTGCAAAAGCTATGTGTATCTTTACTGCAACAATTTGCCATAAGTAGGTCTTATTTTCTTCCTAAAGCCAAAAGAGCTTGTGTAGGATTTTGTGCAGGAGAATTATCTGGACGAATATTCCAGAGGAAAAAAATCTACCTCCACAACAGAGTGAGTGCTTAACAGATCAATTCTCACACTAAAAGTAAATTAATTTCTGGAAAATGCAGAGCTGCCAAAAGGATGTGTGAGATCCAATGAAGTCAGACATACCTTGGAGAAAAGAAAACTTCTAGATAAAGAATGAAAGTCAGTGAGTTGCCAGTGACTCTAAATGTGTTAGCTACCCAGCCCACTGACATGCACTTGATTTCTGGAAATCACAGAGTAGAAGAAGAGAGAAAATACATACAAGTCATTTTCTGACATCTAAACACACACACTGACATACACACACACACACACACACACACACACACACACACTGGTCCACACCTACACACGGATACACACAAACATTAAACAAGTGTTCTTGAAAAGAAATATAAGTACTGAGATCGAGTCTTTACACACTGTGTGGATCCAGAGAGGATCCAGAAGGGAATACCCAAATAGAGTTACCTGAGTTGCTGCTGGTTGGGAGCAACACCCACAGAAAGTTATAGATGTAGCTGTGACATCACTTTGCCTGGCTAGTAGGCTGGAGAGGTGCAAACCACTGAAGCTTGCTAATCAGCATAGCTAACCAAGTTGTTGAACCTGTAGTCACTGACAGACCCTGTCTCGAACATATGATCATAGAAAAATACAGGCACTCCTGTGAGCGTTGTCATGAACACACTTAACACAAAAGCCAGATCGAAAAAGTTTGCAATGTCCTGAAGTCATGGATGGATATCAAGTTTAAGATGACACATGGAGTCAGTGATTTGTCTCATATTGGAGAAACTATTGTGTGGTAGTCAAACAAGTAGCGAACTGAGCCCTGAAAATGAGGCAATCCTCTGTCCTTGGTCTACCATGTGGCTAACATGAGCTATGTAACCTCCAGCCCGCCTATTACTGTATGTTGTTGAACATACTCTTGTTTCAATGGGAGAATGGCAAGCCTAGAGGGATCTGTCAGGGTCCCACACCAGGGCACCCTGGACTTCTGTTAGCAGGGCTTCATACCTTTTGTATGTGTTACCTGGATTTCTGGGTGTCAACGAAGCCAAAGGCTACAGCAACACAGCAGAGGTTTGGAAGGAGCCAGCAGACTGTCTTGTCATTCAAGGGTGTTAAGATCACAGGTGGGAGGTACCTGTGCACAATGTTAAAATGTCTGAGTGTCAACATGGTGAACCTGATGCAGTAGGTTGAGTGCCACTCGAGTTTGCGGATTGCTATTGGGTCATAGGTAGTGTGAGATACCCTATGTCTTTGGCGCAAGAACATGAATGCATAGACATAATTTCTAGGGTAACTTTATTGGTGAAAGTAGAAAACCTCATAAGATAGGACAACTGGCAGATAGTTTTGAACATTAAAGTAGTTGAAAGGACAAACTAGAGGTCACTGATGACAAGAGTAAAGAGGAGATGTGACCTTCAGGCGGCTTCTCAGAGTCACACCACAGAGTCCAGAGATCATGATGAGGTGAGGCTAGTTGCCATGTAAGGAGAGGGATGTGATTCCACCGACTTGGGTGTTCATTTGGAAATAACCTGATATGATACGATACAGTCATGTCATCTAGGTGGTTAATTGGGGAGAGGATCAGCCTGAAAGAATCTAGCCAATCTCAGCATGGAGGTGACTTCTTCAGGTGACAGCTCATTCTCCATCACTGTCCTCTGAGGAGGAGGAGACCCAAAGGTCCTCATAGAGGACACTCACTTTGACCTGGGATCCTGCTGCCTCTCCTTCCCCAGGGAAGGCAGGGCTCTCTGAAGGAAGTGTTTGCTTCTCAAGGGGAAGTTGTGGGGGATCTGTCAGGAACCTGGAGCTCCAGCACTTACTGCCCTCTCTGGTAAAGATCATTCTCAGGCTTTGGCTTCGAACATGCTCAACCGATGACTGGTGGGATGCAATACAGGGTCTTGATGGGACCAGAGCATCCCTGCTATGGAACTGTTGTTGGTCAGTGCTGGGCACCTGGGCTGCTGGTTTCTTGCTCGTTTCAGCTGCATCTTTTAGTTCAATTCTGATGACAATGGGAGGAGAAGGACTATTCTGGGTGTCCTTGGAATCACTTCTTTCATGGCTCTTCTCTGGTACATTGGTAGAGTTAATTCTTTGTTTCCTTGGTCTATTCTGGCTAGGCTGTGTGGGGCACTGCAAAGTTTTCTTTCCTGGGGTCCTGAAGATGCGTTTGGGGTTCTGTGTATTCTGGTGGATGACAGATGCTGGTTGGGCTGCATTTTCCTACTGGGACCCTCGGTTTTTGACTCTTTATGGAACAGTTCACTGATTGCATTACTTTTGGGGATAGCAACGGGTTGTAGGTGAGAGACACCCTGTAGCTATTGCTCCAGGAGCTCTTCTGAGGATGTGCTTCTTCCATCCTGCCTGAACACTGACTTAGCAATATCAGGGACAGCCATGATTTGACCTTTCTTTTGCCTGGAATGTGAGATGCAGGAGCTGTCAAAGGTTTGTAGGGCAGGCTTTCCAGGGCTCATCTGATTCCCAATTGATGTTTTGACTGGTGGCACAGATATCTTTCTGTTCCCAGGAATGCTTGGCGACTGTGACTGCTGTAGAAAAGACAGACATATGGAGAGAAAAATAGGGCACTCTCAGAATGGAGGGCAGTGAAGTCTTTCAAAACAACACCAGGAGCTCATGGGATTTAAGGTGGTAGTTTGTATCAGCTCAGTCTGATGTGAAATCATCAGGCTGTGGGAAACCACATCAGCTATCCAAAACTTGCAGCATGTTGGGTTGGGAAATGGAAGGGAGTTTCAGCCTCCTTACAAAGTTTAAGCGAACCTTATTCTGATAATCCAAATGTATCTGTGTGTTTGTGTGTGTCTGTGCATGTATCTATGTGTGTGTTAGTGTGTTTGTGTGTATTTATACGTGTTTGTCTGTGTGTGTGTGTGGTCTGACAAGAGGTACATGAAGGGAAATATTAATGTATGGATAGTCAGAGAGACAGCTAGGAAGATGGCCATGATCCTTCTGTGGTCCAAGAAGAATAGTTAGATCCAAATTACTATGTAATTTACAGTATAGTTTTGAAAAATCCAAATTATATCCTTGGGATATGAAACAGGGTAAGAGGCATTGGCTTGCCTTGAATTTTTCTCTCCCAATGGTCTTTGAAAGCTCCTCTCTGGCCCCTATGACCTCACTGCCTCCATGGCTAGCCTCATGCAGTGACCATCCATCTCCAGTTTCTCTTGCTGTGGATTCTGCTCACATTCCTAGCTATCCACCCCCTGTGGTCAGCGGTCATAAATCCCAGTAACCAGTTAAAATCAAAACACTAGAGCCTTGTAATTTATCAGTCAGATTTATCTTAGTAAATTCTCAACCCACAAAACACCCACACAACAAACTCAAAACTCAATTGACATAAAGACAAGTGACACACCTAGATGGGGCAGACACACCTAATTATTATTTAATCATCTATCTGAGAAGTCCCCAGGACTTATGGCTCCCAGGCCTCTGTGCTTCTGGCTCCTCTTCCTCTCCTGTAGGTTCCATCTTGTCCCTTCCTCTCCTTAAACAGGTCACCAGAAATCTCGGAGAGCAGACTCTGTTTGTAACCTGGCTGAAGAAGGAAGGAGGACCTGGAGACATAAACCCATGGACAAGTGAGAAGGAACCTGCCATCCTTCAGGTGAGCTGGACCATAAGGAAACCAACAGAAGAGGCTCACTCACTCATCCAAACCCAAGTCCATCTGAACTATGACAATGAACAAATGATTCCTTGCTGCCAGAGAGGTTTTGTGAAATCTGCAGTGTACAGAGGACATGTAGTGAGCAAATAGACCGTGTAGAAGGAAATGTGCCAAGTGGCAGAACAGAGGAAGGGACTTTCAGGAACAGGGTATCTACATTACTTACAGCCAAGTTGAGCTGCTGGTCCCCGCTTTGTGGCTCCATTGGAAAATTCTGGAAGGGATCATTCTTCTGCTGCTTACCCTACCTGTGGGACAGACAATGGTGTGGGGACACTTCAGCTTCAGTCTCTAATAGTCACTCACTGACTCCCTCACTCACTCCCTCACTCACTTGCTCACTCCCACCCTCACTCACTCACTCACTCACTTACTCACTCACTCCCTCACCCCCTCACTCACTCCACTCTCACTTGCCAGCAGACTATTTACTATCGCTCTGGCCCTTCCAGTATCTCCATAAACTCTGCTTTACCTGGAGCCTTCTCTACTGCCAACCCTGTTCCCATCACTCACCTCTGTCTGGTGACTTGACTGAGTTTCTGTAGACCCTGGGACCTGCAAGGATCCTTGTTCTCTTTCTTCTTCCTGGCTCCCAGAGGCTGTGGGGCTAGGAGCACATGGCCTTGCTTCATGGGGCACACTCTGCTTCTTGCAGTGTGGCCAAAGGCCTCACAGTTTCTGCATTTCACCTGTGAGGAGCAAAGGAGTTATCAGCGAGTCACAAAGAGATCCAGGGACATCTCCTCCCTCAATCCCCCCTCAAGGCTAAAAGGCCCTTTAAGGCTCTCTCTCCAAGGACAACATTCACTAGAGAATGGTTTGAAACTCCACCTGGTTGTCTCTTTGAACCTGGAAGAGACATGAATAATTAGGAGATGTATGGGTGAAGGCAGGGAGCCTTGTATCTGCCAACAGACCAATTCTGCCAAAGAGGAGCTGAGCCTTCTTCCAGTCTCTCCCTAGGTCCACATGGAGTTCCTTTCTCTGGTCTTCTTATACCTCTGATATGGTTAGGATCACGAGCAGTGTAACAAAGGTAACAGGGCCCCATACCTTAGTAGACCCCCAGACATTTGTATAACTATCCCCAAGATGGACGTACCCTTCAGGTGTAGAACTCATTCCATAGACACTACCAGCTGGAACCATGAAAACGAGACCTATAGAGACCATCATCAGAGGTTAGGCATGACCGCTACTTGAGGGATGGGGACACCCACCCATCTCCAAAAGTTTAACCCAGTATTGCTCCTGTTCTAAAGGAAATACAGGGACAAAGCGTGGAACAGGGACTGAAGAAAAGGCCATGCAGAGACTGCCCTACCTGGGGATGTATCCCATATGCAGCCACAAAACCCAGACACTATTGCTGATGCCAAGAAGTTTTTACTGACAAGAGTCTGATATAGCTGTCTCCTGAGAAGTTCTGTCAGAGCCTGGCTAGTACAGATGCAAATGCTTGCAGCCCACCATCGGACTGATTTAGGAGACACCAATGGAGGAGGTAGGGGAAGGACTGAAGGAGCTGATGTGCTTTGCAACCCCATAGGAAGAACAACAATATCAAACAAACAGACCCCCCAGAGCTCCCAGGTACCAAAGCACAAACCAAAGAGGACACATGGGGGAACCCATGGCATTAGCTGCAAATATAGCAGAGGATGGCCTTGTCAGGCATCAATGGGAGTGGAGTCCCTTGGTTCTGTGGAGGCTCAATGCCCCAGTGAAGGGGAATGCCAGGGTGGCAAGGCAAGGAGTGCATGGGTGGGAGGGGAGCGCCCTCATAGAAGCAGGTGGAGGGGGATGGGATAGGGAACATGTGGAGGGGAATCGGGGAAAGGGGATAACATTTGAAATGTAAATAAATAAAATATCCAATAATAATAATAACAATAATAATAATAAACCAAATTTTGATATCTAATCCATCCAATCCCATCATTCTGGTAAAGTCTCTATTACCCTTGTATTACTAAAGCGTTACCTTGCCTTTCATCCTCCTCTTTCCTGCTTCTGTCCTATAGTTCTTGTTAACTGAAATACATCAACCTTGAAATTGACATCCATGCAGGAAACTCAGGGGGAGAAAGGCTCAGTGGTGCACTGGGATTCAGGGGACCCACCTACCCAGTGAACTGTACCAGCTGGCTACCCAGGACTTTCTTCTTTTTTTTAATGGTAGTATTTTTTTTAAATTTTATTTTCTATATTCTTTATTTACATTCCAAATGATTTCCCCTTCCCAGTTCCCCCCTCCCCTAAAGTCCCACAATCCCTCTTCCCTCCCCATGTTCCCTATTTGCCTAAGAATGTCATGAATTCATTGTTTTTAATTGCTATTTAGTGTTCCATTGTGTAAATATACATGGAAAATATCTCTGATAAAATTGAAGAAATATATAGAAAAACACGTTAAGATTGAGTATTTCATGAAAAAATTATACAGGTAAAATGGTAGGCATAAAAATATCCTTAAGTTGATTGAAAGTAGAGGTAAAAACATTTTCTGATAAAATTGAAAACCCACAAGGAAATATTTCTGATAGCATTCAAGAAATATATAGAAAAAGATGTTAAAACTGACTATTTCATGAAAAGGTATAAAGATAAGATAGTAGGCATAAAAATATTCCTAAATTGATTGAAAGTAGAGGTAAAAACATTTTATGATAAAATTCAAGATTTACATTGAAAATATCTCTGATAAAATTGAAGAAATTTATACAGATAAATTGGTGGTAATTAAAATGTTCCTAAGTTGATTGAAAGTAGAATTATAACCATTTTCTGATAAATTGGAAGATTTGCATGGAAAATATTTTTGATGAAATTGAAAAAAAAATATGGAAAAACATTAAAATTGAAGATTTTCAAGGAAAATTATACAGATAAAATGGTAGGCATAACAATATTTCTTAGTTGATTGAAATTGAAATTATAAATATTTTCTGATAAAACTGACGATTTACCTGGAAAATATCTGGTAAAATTGAAGATATATATAAAAAAAGCATTAATATTGACAATTTCATGGAAAAATTATTCAGATAAAATGGTAGGCATAAAGATATTCCTATGTTATTTGAAACTGAAGTTTTTCATGTAGATCTTTGGTTTCGGCGGGGGGTGGGGGTGGGGAGGTGTTTGTAGTTTCACTTTCAATCAATTTAGAAATGTTTTGTGCCGACCATTTTGTCGGTATAATTGTCCATGATAATCTTCAATTTTAACGTTTTAATGTATTTTTCTTCAATTTTGTCAGAAGTATTTTCCATGTGGATCTTCAGTTTTATCAGACGATGTCTATAATTTTACTCTAAATCAACTTAGGAAGATTTTTATACCTTCCATTTTATCTGTATAATTTTCCATGTAATAGTCAGTTTTAACATGTTTCTCTATATATTTCTTGATTTTTTTCAGGAATATATTCCTTGTAGATCTTCAATTTTATTCAAAAGTGTTTACAATTCTACTCAGGACTTTCTATTGGCTTAAGCCCATATCCCAGCCTTCTTCTCTGGTGGATCCCGCACAACACAAAGATTTGGTTGTGTAGCCCTGTCTCACCTAGGTCCAGGGCTGGCTGACACATAGAAGCCTCCACTTATCATAGGATACTCCTCTTTCAGTGATGGAAGTGTCTGTTCCCATGAGCCTCTCCCCTCGCTCTGGGCTGTTTGAGTTGGTATGGTTGGAAGGCCCTTGGTCTTCATTTATTACTCCATTTTGTGGACCTGATGGCTTTTATTTCCTGAAACGGAAGTTATAAAAGAGTTTCAAGCAATTGCATCAAGTTTCATGACATGATAGGAATACGGGGCCTGGTGATGGCCATCAGAAAAGAACCTGTTTCTGTTTTTCCACCTCCCAAGAATATTCCATCAGAGACTTAGAGACATGAAGTTGTAGCATTCAGGGAGTGTTTCCCTTCAAGAATCCACCACTACTGCCAAACCCTTAATGAGAAAGTACTATCACATGAGAAATTCATCCCCATTTCAGATTCACTTCAGAACACTCCTGTTTCTAAGCACTCACCTCGTACAGAATTTGGTAAAAGATTTGCAACTCAGAGCCTGCCCTCCGTCTGTGATCTGTCCAGCGGCTTCTCTGAGTTGTGGTGTCTGGATCTGCATCCCACTTTCAGGAGGCTGTCTAGACTAGGACTCGAAAGACAGTGCAGCGCAGGCTTCTTATAAGGTCCTCTGAAGGTCATGATCTCTGTGATGCAATCCAATCAAAGTAGCGGTTTAAGAACACCTGACCTCTTTTCTCCACTCCAGATGCTATTACCACTCCCTTCCCTGTGCCCCACCTTGTTCCACATCCCATACTTCCTCCTAGCCACTCTGACTCCACGTGGATGTCCCCGCCAACCACTCCACCTTAACTCTAAACTCCCTGGAGCCTGCAGTCTCTTGAGGTGCATCTTTTCTGAGTGAACCCAGACCCTGCAGTCCTCTGCTGTATATGTGTTCGGTGCCTCATAGCAGCTGGTGTATGCTGTCTCTTTGGTGGTCCAGATTAGTTGAGATCACTGGTTTTCCTACAGGGTCGCCCTTCTCTTCAGCTTCTTTCTACCTTTCCCTAATTCAACCACAGCTCACCCTCCTCTTTAGCTTCTTTCTACCTTTCCCTAGTTCAACCACAGGCAGCAGTGGTGGATTCTTGAAGGAAAACATTCCCTGAATGTTACCATTCAGCAGTTTTTGTCCATTGGTTGGGTGCAAATATCTTCATCTGACTCTTTCAGCTGCTTTTTGGGTCTCCAGTAGTGCGGTCAGGCCAGGTCCCTTTTTGTGAGTGTTCTGGAAAGGCAAAAAACCCAGAATAGCAAAAACAATTCTTAGCAATAAAAGGAAAGGCTGGGAGAATCACCATCCCTGACCTCAAACTGTGTAACAGAGCAATACTGATCAAATCTGCATGGTATTGATACAGAGACAGACACATTAATCAATGGAATAGAATTGAAGACCCAGAAATAAAACCACACATTTATGAACAACAGATCTTTGACAAAAATGCCAAAAATACACAATGGAGAAAAGGAAGCATCTTCAATAAATGGTGCTGGTCTAACTGGCTATCTATATGTAGAAAAATGAAAATAGCCCCGTCATTGTCACCTTGTACAAATCGTAAGTCTAAGTGAATCAAGGACCTCAACATAAAATGATTTACCTTGAATTATATACACTGAATTTAACAGAATAAGTTTGGAAAGAGCCTTGAACTCATGGGAACAGGGGATATTTCCTAAACCGAATCATTGGCTCATGCTTTAAGATCAAGAATTGATAATTGGGAGCTTTAAAACCGTAAAGTTTCTGTAAGGCAAAGGACATAGTCAATAAGACAAATATGCAACCTACAGATTGGGCAAAAAATCTTCACTTACTCCACATCAGATAGAGGGGTAATATCCAGAACACATGATCTTAAGGCATCAACGTAGAGGCTTTAGTCTTGATTTAATACTTTAAGGCACTGAATAGGGAGTGGAAGGAGATGGCCAAATAGGGTAAATTCTTTTGAATGTTTTGTTTTATGCAGATATATCATGAGGGGCCACAGCAAGAATGCCATAGCCTTGACTTCCATTGTATTCTAAGAATTCCAAATTCAAGTCCCTAAGTCTCAGACTGAACATGCTTGGGAGGGGGAAATGTAGATGCAGGTTCATTTGTGATGGGCAGCAGAAGACCACTAATCCCTGTATGTCATGAAACTTACTTTCATTGGTTAAAACTCTTGTTTTCTTCCACTTCAAGCAATCAAAGTCAAAACAGTCTCATAGATGGAGTCATACATTTTAAGGCCTGGGGCCACTGAGTTCCAACACCTCAGAGAAAGCCAAGAGGCTCATAGGAGCAGACTATTCCCTCACTGAAGGAGGAGAACCCTAGGGTATGTGGAGACCTGTTGTGTCAGCTATCCCTGGGGCTAGGTGAGACAATGGACTAGGCTTTACCACAAAATCTTTGTTTTGTTTGAGATCCACCAAAGAATGCTGGGAAATGTATGCCCATAGATTAGCTAGGATACAGAATACATCCAGGGCTTGCTCTACTAGGATAGCTGTGCTCTGAGTGTACAATGTTATTTGGCTTTTGTTGATTGTCTTCTTATGCTGGTTTTCAACCATCTGATTAGCTGTGAACATTCAGTTGTAGCAGGTGTTGGGAAGGCAGGTATATACCAGCCTTGGACCAGACAATGGAACTTAACAGTACACACCATTAATCCCTGGAGATAAAGCCAAGCAGATCTCTTAATTCAAGGCCAGGCTTAGATAGAGTAAATCATGGAGAAGAAAAGTTTAAATCAAGGCATGGTGATACACACCTTGAACCCCATTGGAAGTTTCCTAGAAGTTCTGTGTGCTCCTAAGGACAAGGCCAGCTGGGGATAGTTTTGGGGTTGGGGAGGAGCATAGAGGATTTTTTCTTGTGTAACTGGCCTGGTGTATTGGATGGCAAGGTGGTGGAACAATGGAGCTCTGGGAGATAGCCAGCTGCTTAGGACAGCTTGGTGTACCTCCGGGGACTTGTTAGGAAGACGAATTCATAGCTATTTTAAAACATGCATTAATTGTAAAATCATGTGCTTTCTTCTCAATGAAAACTTGCCATGGTTTTTACACAAAGGATCAATATTACTTGTATGTGTGTATAAATGTAAGCACATACGGGTGTTTGTGTGTCAGAACACATGTGACATTCACATGGTGGCCTGAAGAGATTGTCAACTGTCATTCCTCAGACCTTCTCCTCTTTCCTTTGAGACAGAAGCTCTCAGCAGTTTGTCTCTGGCTGCATCTGCTAGCCTGAGCTATCACTGAGCCCCAGGGAACCATTTGTCTCTGCTTTCCCAAACCTGGGGTCACAAGCATGGGCCTGTGAATAGTTGCCTTTTAAATGTGTGTTCTGGGGCTTGGACTCAGGTTCAAATCTTTACAAGGATCTGATTGCTTTTTGATGGAGGTATCTTTCCAGCCTCAGAAATACTCTCAACTATTACCTTCTGACAGAGTTACGTTTGATTTTAGCTTTACAAGTATAGTCTACTAGAATTATGTGTAGTTTTAATTTCTCTTTTGAAATACCAGTTATTATTTTAATAGATAAACTTAATTAAGGGGTGTTTTTCCAAACATTTCCACTGTTCACATCTAGCTCAAAAGAGCTTTTACCCGCCGAGGTCCTAGCATTCTGCCATTTATCCCATGTGTGTAACTTGCCCATTAGGATATATCTGTTCCGAAAGCAAAGGCCAGAAGCATGGGATGGGCAGGAGTGACTTTGAAACATTTATTAAGAAAGGGAGAAGAAATGCTATGTCGAAAATCCATCTTGAAATGGGTTATTGAGTGACATGGGCATTAGAGGGCAGGATTGCCTATATTCTGATCTTGGCTTCTTATCACTAAGAATCTTGTATTATTCAGAATCCACTTTTCATACATTTCCTTTTCTCTTAGTAATTTTTATTCATTGGCCTCTATGTTGTATCTTGTGATTTCTCATTTTTCAGTACTATATTTGGATGCAAACCCCAAATCTTACTGCTACAGAGAGACACAGTTTTGGTGGCTCCCTTTTTTATTGCTTATGTCAAAAAAATATTCTATGTAATAGTTTGTATATTCTCTGTCCAGCCCCAATTAAATGTTGTCCTTATAAGAGCTGCCTTGGTTGTTGTGTCTGTTCACAACAGTAAAACTCTAACTAAGACAGAAGTTGGAACCAGGAGGAGGGTATTGCTGTGATAGTCCTGACCATGCTTTTGTTTAGAAGAATGTGGATTTTGTGACTTTGGATTTTGAAAGTTCTGGGATGTTTTAAGTGGAGATTAATGGGATATCCTAGTAGGAATATGAAAGACTTTCTTGTTGAGAGTTATTTGACTTGTGCAGACCTGGCCCAAGAGGTCTCAGTGGAAAACTTCAGAATGTGGCCTAGAGACTGTTTTTGTGGTATTTCAGTGAAGAATGTGGCTGCTTTGGGCCCTTGTCTGAAGAGTCTCAGTCTAAGATAAAGTGATTTATATTTATTGCACTGAAAAAAGGAAGTTTTAAAAAATCCCATCAGACAAATTGTTCTCTGGTTAAGTCTTATGAGGAGTGTTTCGAACAAGCAAGCATAGCAATCTTAGAAAGGAAAAATATAAAATATGTGGTTTGAGTATTAAAGAGGACGGAGGGAGCGAAATGGAGCTAAAGCCTGTGTTCAAAGTTAATAAATTGAATGAAGTGATTGGTGACCCTGGGGCAGCTAAGTTTAGATCCTGTTGTGGTAATACTCACCTTTAATCCCAGGAGACAGGTATTCAGATCTCTGAGTTAAAGGTCAGTCTACAGGGCAATATCTAGGCCAGGCAAGCTTAGGCAGAGAAGGAGTTGGAAAACCTAAACATGGTGACAATGTACTAGAACATGGGATGGCCATGTTCCAGCTTCCCCAAGCAGCAGAACACAGCAGCCTCAGTCAAGTGGCTCTGGCTTTAGAGTGAAAAATAGAAGGCACTACTGGGACAGTTGATGCTGGTTAGCTGGACCTAAGAAATTAGTGGTGATTAAGAAGTGTCCAGTGGGGCTAGTGAGATGGCTCAGCAGTTAAAAGCACTGACTGCTCTTCTGAAGATCCTGAGTTCAAATCCCATCAACCCCATGGTGGCTCACAACCATCTGTAATGAGATATGACATCCTCTTCTGGTGTGTCTGAAGACAACTACAGTGTACTTACACATAACAATAAAGAAATAAAAAAGTGAAGAGACCAGCATCATCGAGATGAAATCTTTGGGGAAGTGTTTTCTGAGAGCAGAGAGAACTTGTGTTCCAAAGTTGTACCTTGTTCTGCAGCTGGACTTGATAATATCTAAGAGTAACCCAAGGTGGTACTGGTTTTGAAGACATGAAGAGCAGCTGAGGCCTGGCACCCTGAGAGGCCATGGAAGGCCATTGGTGAAAGTGTAGCCTCAGTCTCAGTTGATGGCCCAGGACTGAAGGGGTCATGCAAAGAAGTTTAGGCTTGGCACTCTGAAGAGATCCTGTGAGAGGCTATAGGTGACACCTAGTTGCAGTGGAAGATCCCAGGGTATTGGTGATGCCAATACCATTAGATGATCACCAAAAACAGTAGGAGCTGAGTGGATCAATCTGAGCTTAGAGTGCTACAGATGGCAGAGCTGGAGAAGTGATGCCAGCCCTTTGGAGGAGCACAGAAGATCATGTGTGGGTCCCAGACATTAGAACAAGACGCTGTATCATTGAAGGTGCCTTGCAGTCCCCCAAGATGTTCGAGATGCCAAAGTCATAGGATATTTCCTGAGGAAAGCTGCTAACAGGGATTGGAACCAGCCTAGGAAAAGAAGTTTGTTTCATTGAACAGAGATGAAAATGGAGCTGGAGTTCTGAAAACTGCTTTGGCATCAGACTTGGAGTTGTAGTAGAGTTGGTAGTTTGCCCAGCTGGTTTCCTGTCTTGATTTGGGGATTACAGTTAAGTGATTGGATGGATCAGAAGAGACATTGAACTTTTTTCATTCTGCTGAAGACTATGTGAACTTTGGATGTAGGACTAAATGTACTCCTTTATTGTGCTATGTTTACATATGACCCCAATAGACTCATGTGTTTGAACAGGCCTATGGGGGTCAGGGAATGGAATGTGATGGTGTATATATGCTTGGCCCTGGGAGTGGCACTATTAAAAGTTGTGACCCTATTGGAGTAGGTATTGGCTTGTTGGAGTCAGTGTGTCACTCTGGGTGTGGGCTTTAAGACCCTCATCCTAGATGCCTCGATGGGAGTATTCTGCTATCAGCCTTCAGATGAAGATGTAGAACTCTCAGCTTGTCCTGCACCATGGGTGCTTGGATGCTGCCATATTCCTGCCTTGATGATAATGGACTGAACCTCTAATCCTGTAAGCCAGACCCAATTAAGTGCCCTTATAAGAGTTGCTTTGATCATGATGTCTGTTCACAGCAGTAAACTGTCTAGCTGTCTCTCTTACTATCATACATCTTTATTTCCCTTCATGTACTTCTTGTCAGACCACACACACACACACACACACACACACACACACACACACACGCATAGATACATGCACAGACAAAGAAACAAACAATCCTTAGACTGTGACAGAAAGAGAGCCTACAGACTTTATTTACAGGACAGCCCCACAGTAGGTCAGACCCAAGGAGGCCATTTTCCACTATACTAGACACTGAATAGACCTGACTTCACAAAGTCCAAAACTGAAGAAGAGGCAGGGAAGGACATTCCAGAGAAATTTCTTCTGAGATCTTGCTCATAGTTGGGGGTGCTGAGAATTCAGTGTTTCTCTCTCTTTAGCACAGTGGTGTTGTCTCGGCAGGCCCCAATCTTTTCTTTGAGGGTAAGGCAGTCAGATTCACATCGGCCATTCATCTTTTTACAGAGGAACCTTCTGTACAATTTGCCCCTGTCTAGCTGGAGAGAGCAACTGTTTGTTATTTAGTAATCTTTTACTAGTTCAAAAAGTGAATACTTCGTTACTTAATGAGAGAGAGGGACAGAGAGACAAAAACAGGGAGTTTGAAACAAAGTCAGAGAAATAGGAACACACACATGAGAGAGAGAGAGAGAGAGAGAGAGAGAGAGACAGAGAGAGAGAGAGAGAGAGAGAGAGAGAGAGAGAGAGAGAGAGAGAGAGAGAGAGAGAGACAATTCAGTGGACTCCTGGTAAGTCATTTGCAGTCGATCAGTCGATGCCCTTAGCATTCATCTGGAAAAGTCACACATAATATAATCTGTTCCAAGCAGCTAACTCATACAGAAAGAGGGTGTTTCCCAAGGAAGGCGGCAATCCATTTCCCAACTCCAAGAAACAAAATTTCCCAATAAGATTTTGTCTTTTTTTTCCTTTCCTTTTCTTGTTTTTATTTTTTTATTTATTTTTATTTATTTTATTTTTTATTTTTTTATATTTTTATTTTTATTTATAATTTTTATTATTTATATTGATATTTTATATTTTTTTATTTTTTATTTTCTCACCAGTGACTATGAAAGCCAGAAGATCTACATGGGAAGAATTCATGCAGAATCAAAGAGATCACAAATGCCAGCCTAGACTACTATATCCAGCAAAACTCTCAATCACCATAGATAGATAGACCAAGATATTCCATGACAAAACCAAATTTACACAATATCTTTCCAACCCAGCCCTGCAAAGGATAATAGGTGGAAACCACCAATACAAGGGGAGAAAATACACCCTGGATAAAACGAGATAGTAACCTTCTTGCATCAAACCCAAAAGTAGATAATCACTCAAACATAAAGATAGAGAGAAGAATAGCAGGTGGCAATAATCACTATTCCTTAATCTCTCTTAATATCAATGGTCTCAATTCACCAATAAAAAGACATAGACTAACAGAGTGGATATGTAAACCGGAACCAGCATTTTGCTGTGAGCAGGAAACACACCACAGTGTCAAAGACAAACATTACCTCAGAGTAAAAGGCTGGAAAACAATCTTACAAGCAAATGGTCCCAGGAAATGAGCCGGAGTAGCCATCCTAATATCAGATAAAATTGGCTTTCAACCTAAATTTATCAAAAAAGACACAGAAGGACACTACATACTGATCAAAGGAAAAATCCACCAAGAAGAACTCTCAATTCTGAATAGCTATGCTCCAAATTCAAGGGCACCCTCATTCATAAAAGAAACTTTACTAAAGCTCGAAGCACACATTTCACCTCACACAATAATAGTGGCTGACTTCAACACCCCGCTCTCTGAAATGGATTGTTCAGGGAAGCAGAAACCAAACAGGGACATAGTGAATCTAATTGAAGTCTTGGACCAAATGGAACTAACAGATATATATAGAACCTTTCACCCTAAAGCAAAAGAATACACCTTCTTCTCAACACCTCATGGTACCTTCTCCAAAATCGACTATATAATTGGTCACAAAACAGACCTCAACAGATATGAGAAGATCAAACTAATCCCATGCCTCCTATCAGATCACTATGGAATAAGGGTGGTCTTCAATGGCAACAAAAACAACAAAAAGCCCACATATACATGGAAGCTGAACAATGCTCTACTCAATGACAATTTGGTCAAGGAGGAAATAAAGAAAGAAATCAAAGACTTTTTCAAATTTAATGAAAATGAAGGCACAACATACCCTCATATATGGGAGACAATGAAAGTGGTGCTAAGAGGAAAATTCATAGCCGGAGTGCCTCCAAATGGAAATGGGAGAGAGCTCACAATAGCAGCTTAATGGCACACCTGAAAGCCCTGGAACAGAAATAAGAAAATACACCCAAGTGGAGAAGAAGACAGGAAATCATCAAAATTAGGGCTGAAATCAATAAAGTAGAAACAAATAAAACCATCCAAAGAATCAACAAAACTAGGAGTTGGTTCTTTGTGAAAATCAACAAGATAGATAAAACTTTAGCCAGAATAGCCAGAGGGCACAGAGACAGTAGCCAAATTAACAAAATCAGAAATGAAAAGGGAGAGATAACAACAGAAACTGAGGAAATTCAATAAATCATCAGATCCTACTACAAAAGCCTGTATTCAACACAACTAGAAAATCTGGAGGAAATGGATAATTTCCTAGACAGATACAAAATACCAAAATTAAATCAGGATCAAATAGACCATCTAAACCATCCTATAACCCCTGAAGAAATAGAAGTGGTCATTGGAAGTTTTCCAACCAAAAATAGCACAGGTCCAGATGGTTTTTGTGCAGAATTCTATCAGACCTTCAAAGAAGGCCTAACACCAATACTCTTCAAACTATTCCACAAAATAGAAACAGAAGGAACACTACCCAACTGGTTCTATGAAGCCACAATTATGCTAATACCAAAATCACATAAAGATCCTACAAAGAAAGAGTATCTCAAGTGAATCTTTCTTATGAATATGGATGCAAAAATACTCAATAAAATTTTTGCCAACCAAATCCAAGAACACATCCAAACGATCATTCACCACAATCAAGTAGACTTCATTCCAGGGATGCAGGGATGGTTCAATATAATGAAGTCCATCTATGTAATCACTACATAAACAATCTCGAAGAAAAAAACGCATGGTCATTTCATTAGATGCTGAGAAAACATTTGACACAATTCAGCATCCTTTCATGTTAAAGGTCTTGGAAAAATCAGGAATTCGAGGCCCATATTTAAACATAGTAAAAGCAATTTACAGCAAACCGGTAGCCAACATCAAACTAAATGGAGAGAAACTTGAAGCAATCCCAGGAAAATCAGGTACTAGACTAGGCTGCCCTCTCTCTCCAATCTTTTCAATATAATACTTGAAGTTCTAGCTAGAGCAATTAGAAGAGAAAAAGGGTCAAAGGGATACAAATTGGAAAGGAAGAAGTCAAACTATCACTATTTGCTGGCGATATGATAGTGTACTTAAGCGACCCAATGAACTCAACCAGAGAACTCCTACAGCTGACAAACAACTTCAGCAAAGTGGCTGGATATAAAATCAACTCAAGCAAGCCAGTAGCCTTCCTATACTCAAAGGATAAGCAGGCTGAGAAAGAAAAAAGAGAAATGATATCCTTCTCGATAGCCACAAACAATATAAAGTATCATGGTGTGACTCTAACCAAACAAGTGAAAGATCTGTAGGACAAGCATTTCAAGTCTCTGAAGAAAGAAATTGAAGAAGACTTCAGAAGATGGAAAAATCTGCCAGGCTCATGGATTGGCAGGATTAATTTAGTCAAAATGACCATCTTGCCAAAAGCAATATACAGATTCAATGCAATTCCCCATCAAAACCCCAACTCAATTCTTCATAGAGTTAGAAAGAGCAATTCAAAAATCCATCTGGATTAGCAGAAAACCCAGGATAGCTAAAACTATTCTCAAGAGTATAAGAAATTCTGGCGGAATCAATATCCCAGACCTCAAGCTGTACTACCAAGCAATAGTGTTAAAAACTGCATGGTATTGGTACAGTGACAGGCATGTAGATCAATGCAACAGAATTGAAGACCCAGAAATGAATCCACACTACTATGGTCACTTGATCTTTGACAAAGAAGCTACAACTGTCCAGTGGAAAAAAGATAGCCTTTTCAACAAATGGTGCTGGTTCAACTGGAGGTCAACATGCAGAAGAATGAAAATTGATCCATCCTTATCTCCTTGCACTAAGCTCAATTCCAAGTGGATCAAGGACCTCCACATAAAACCAGACACACTGAAACTAATAGAAAGGAAACTAGGGAAGAACCATGAACATATGGGCACAGGGGAGAATTTCCTGAACAGAACTACAATAGCTTATGCTCTAAGATCAAGAATTGACAAATGGGACCTCATAAAATTACAAAGTTTTTGTAAAGCAAAAGACATTGTCAAAAGGACAAAGTGGCAACCAACTAACTGGGAAATTATCTTTACCAACCCTACATCTGACAGAGGCTAATAACCAATATGTACAAAGAACTCAAGAAGTTAGACTCCAGAGAGCCAAGTAACTCTATTAAACAATGGAGTACAGAGCTAAACAAAGCGTTTTCACCTGAAGAATATTGAATGACTGAGAAGCACCTAAAGAGATATTCAACATCCTTAGTCATTAGGGTAATGCAAATCGAAACAACCCTGAGATTCCATCTCATAACAGTCAGAATGGCTAAGATCAAAAACACAGGAGACAGCAGTTGTTGGTGAGGATGTGGAGAAAGAGGAACACTCCTCCACTGCTGGGTGGGATTGCAAGCTGGTAAAACCACTTGGAAAGCAGTCTGGCTGTTCCTCAGAAAACTGGACATGACACTCCCGGAGGATCCGGCTATACCACTCCTGGGCATATACCCAGAGGCTTTACCTGCATGCAATAAGGACACATGCTCCACTATGTTCATAGCAGCCTTATTCATAATAGCCAGAAGCTGGAAAGAACCCAGATGTCCCTCAACGGAGGAATGGATTCAGAAGATGTGGTATATTTACACAATGGAATACTACTCTGCAATTGAAAAAAATGAATTCACGAAATTCCTAGGCAAATAGTCAGAACTTGAAAATATCATCCTTAATGAGGTAACCCAATCACAAAAGAACGCACTTGGTATGCAGTCACTGATAAGAGGGTATTAACCCAGAATCTCAGAATACCCTAGACACAATTTGCATATCACTAGATTTCTAAGAAGATGGAAGGAGAGACCCCTGATCTTGGAAACACTGGATGTAAGGGAAAGCCAGGACAGAGAAGCTAGAGGGGGGTGAATGGGGAAAAGAGGGAGGGAAGAGGGCTTATGGGACTTTGGGCGAGGGAGGAAACGGGAAAGGGGAAATGATTTTGAATGTATATAAAAAAAACTTAGAAAATAAAATTTAAAAAATAATTCAGGAGACAGCAGTTCTTGACGAGGATGTGGAGAAAGAGGAACACTCCTCCACTGCTGGTGGGCTTGCAAGCTGGTACAACCACTCTGGAAAGCAATCTGGAGGTTCCTCAAAAAAATGGGCATGACACTCCTGGAGGATCCTGCTATATTACTCCTGGGCATAGACCCAGAGGCTTTCCCTGCATGCGATAAGGACACATGCTCCACTATGTTCATAGCAGCCTTATTTATAATAGCCAGAAGCTGAACCCAAATATTCCTCAACGGAGAAATGGATTCAGAAGATGTGGTATATTTACACAATGGAATACTACTCTGCAATTAAAAATAATGAATTCACGAAATTCCTAGGCAGATGGCCAGAAAATGAAAATATCCTTAGTGAGGTAACCCAATCAGAAAAGAACATACCTGGTATGCAAGCACCGATAAGGGGATAAACCCCAAATCTTGGAATACTCTAGACACAATTGGCATATCAATATATTTCCAAGAAGATGGAAGGAGATACCCCTGGTCCTGGAAAGACTGGATGTAGGGGAATGCCAGGACAGAGAAGCAAGAGGAGGTTCAATGGGGAAAAGAAGAAGGGAAGGAGGCTTATGGGACTTTCAGGGAGGGAGGAACCCGGAAAGGGGAAATGAATACAGGGAGTATATAGCAAGTGTATTTGAGGGAAGGTAGCCAGATTGTTGTAGGCTGTAGGATTAAAGCACTCTGAATCTCAAGTGCAAACAAATCAGGATGGTGGCAGTTTCAATTAGATTGTGCGCCATTATATATGAGGTACCAAAAAAGTTTAAAATGTACCCATAGCAAGCTATTTGAACCAAATACCAAGACGTGGAAAATGTTGATTTTTTTTCGCCACTTTAGAGCAGTGACTTTATCATGTGCTGTCATATGTTGAGATTTGAAGACCAGGGAAAGGATCTAAAGGAATGAAGCAGTCCAAATCCCTGGGGAGACAGACTGGAGAAGTGGCCCAGGTACTCTACTGCTAGCTGACCTGAGTCAGTGTAACCTGTGTTACACTGCTAGGTGACCTGAGTCAGTGTTCTTCAGCTTGGAACATTTCCAGAGCCTGTTTGTCCACAGACTTAGAGATCACAGAGCTGAAGGATGAAGTTTCCCTGAAGCTGGCTTGCTTTCCAAGGCCAGGTTAAGTTGCCTTTCCAGCGACTTTCCTCTTACCTGGGTAAAGTTGAATGAGAAGAGCAAGGCCAGCAAGAATTAAGGAATAGAGTCTCATGTCTTCAGGCAGCAGTGGAGGGGAGCTGGCAGAGGAACAGCAATGGAGTGTGGTTCCTTGCTTAAGGAGAGGAGAGAAAGACCCATTCTTGTGCTCAGACACAGCCTTGAAGGAGAACTATTTTCAATGCTCCATTGAGTGGCATGTGGGCCAGCTGGTGGACCTTTTGTCTAAGTCTTTTATTGGAAAGAAGGCAGAAAAGCACCCTACGTTCTTGCCTAGAATATTCTATTTCCTTTCCCCTTAGGCATCCCTTGTTTTCCCTTCATGTTCGATCCGAAGGATCCCCAATTCCACTAAATCTACAACCATCCACCCCTTTCTTCCTACAGTAAATTTTTCTGTATAGCATTCTCATCTACAAGCTTTATCTACCAGTTCTTAGTTAACTGATTGATAGCGAGCATAGTGTCTTTTGTGGGATAAGTTATATATCGCAATAGTTACTAAATGTCATAGAAAAAACCAGGTCAATTTTGATTTCTTTTCTTCCAGTGGGTTAAGCATCAGTGTTAGGGTGGGGCAGTGGTGGAGCAAGCTTTTAATCCTGGCACTTGGGAGGCAGAGGCAGGCAGATTTCTGAGTTCGAGACCAGCCTGGTCAGAGTGAGTCCAGGACATCCAGGGCTACACACAGAAACTCTGTCTCAAAAAAAGGAAACCAAAGCAAACAAACATAAAAAAAGCATCAGTGTTGTTTAGGTTTCCAGTGATAATCTGTCTGCTCAGGATAATTCATGACTAAACAAACCATTAGATGCAGACTGTCATTAAAACTTTCAAGTCTACACATATATAAGAATTTTGAAGATGGTATACTTCTTAATTTTTTTCCAATAATCAGTTATGGTGCAAAAGCTATGTGTATCTTTACTGCAACGATTTGCCATAAGTAGGTCTTATTTTCTTCCTAAAGCCAAAAGAGCTTGTGTAGGATTTTGTGCAGGGGAATTATCTGGACGAATATTCCAGAGGAAAAAAATCTACCTCCACAACAGTGTGAGTGCTTAACAGATCAATTCTCACAGTAAAAGTAAATTAATTTCTGGAAAATGCAGAGCTGCCAAAAGGATGTGTGAGATCCAATGAAGTCAGACATACCTTGGAGAAAAGAAAACTTCTAGATAAAGAATGAAAGTCAGTGAGTTGCCAGTGACTCTAAATTTGTTAGCTACCCAGCCCACTGACATGCACTTGATTTCTGAAAATCACAGAGTAGAAGAAGAGAGAAAATACCTACAAGTCATTTTCTGACATCTAAACACACACACGGACATACACACACACACACACACACACACACACATACACACACACACACACACACACACACACACTGTCCACACCTACACACGGATACACACAAACATAAAAACAAGTGTTCTTGAAAAGAAATATAAGCACTGAGATCGAGTCTTTACCACTGTGTGAATCCAGAGAGGATCCAGAAGGGAATACCCAAATTGAGTTACCTGAGTTGCTGCTGGTTGGGAGCAACACCCACAGAAAGTTATAGATGTAGCTGTGACAGATCTTTGCCTGGCTAGTAGGCTGGAGAGGTGCAAACCAATGAAGCTTGCTAGTCAGCATAGCTAGCCAAGTTGTTGAACCTGTAGTCACTGACAGACCCTGTCTCGAAAATACGATCATAGAAAAATACAGGCACTGTTGTGGGCGTTGACATGAACACACTGAACACAATAGGCAGATTGAAAAATTTTGCAATGTCCCGAACTCATGGATGGATATCAAGATTAAGATGACACGTGGAGTCAGAGATTTGACTCACATTGGAGAAACTTTTGTGTAGTAAACAAGTAGCCAACTGAGCCCCGAAAAGGAGGCAATCCTCTGTCCTTGGTCTATCATGTGGCCAACATGAGCTATGTGACCTCCAGCCCAGCTATTACTGTGTGTTGTTGAACATCCTCTTGTTTCAATGGGAGAATGGCAAGCCTAGAGGGAAAGGTCAGAGTCCTACACCAGGGCACCCTGCACATCTGTCAGCAGGGCTTCATACCTTTTTGAATGTGTTACCTGGATTTCTGGGTGTCAACAAAGCCAAAGGCTACAGCAACACAGCAGAGGTTTTGGAGGAGTGAGTAGACTGTCTTGTCATTCAAGGGTGTTAAGATCACAGGTGGGAGGTACCTGTGCACAATGTCAAAATATCTAAGTGTCAACATGGTGAACTTGATGCAGTAGGTAGAGTGCAACTCACGTTTGCGGATTGCTATTGGGACATAGGTAGTGTGAGATACCCTATGTCTTAGGTGCAAGAACATGAATGGATAGACATAATTTCTAGGGTAACTTTATTGGTGAAAGTAGAAAACCTCATAAGATAGTACAACTGGCAGATAGTTTTGAACATTAAAGTAGTTGAAAGGACATACTAGAGGTCACTGATGACAAGAGTGTAGAGGACAGGTGACCTTCAGAGGGCTTCTCAGAGGCACACCTCACAGTCCAGAGATCATGCTGAGGTGAGGCTAGTTTCCAAGCGAGGAAAGGGATGTGATCCCACCCACCATTGGGTGTTCATTTGGAAGTAACCTGATATGATACGATACAGTCATGTCATCTAGGTAGTTAATTGGGGAGAGGATCAGCCTGAAAGAATCTAGCAAGTCTGAGCATCGAGGTGGCTTCTTCAGGTGACAGCTCATTCTCCATCACTGTCCTCTGAGGAGGAGGATACCCAAAGGTCCTCATAGAGAACACTCACTTTGACCTGAGATCGTGCTGCCTCTCCTTCCCCAGGGAAGGCAGGGTTCTCTGAAGGAGGTGTTTGCTTCTCAAGGGGAAGGGGTGGGGAATCTGTTAGGAACCTGGAGCTCCAGCAGTTACTATCCTCTCTGGTAAAGATCATTCTCAGGCTTTGGCTTTCAACATGGTCAACTGATGACTGGTGGGACACAATACAGGGTCTGGTTGGGACCAGAGCAGCCCTGCTATGGAGCTGTTGTTGGTCAGTGCTGGGCATTTGTGTTGCTAGTTTCTTGCTCATTTCAGCTGCACCTTTTAGTCCAATTCTGATGACAGTGGGAGGAGACAGACTGTCCAGGGTGTCCTTGGAACCAGTTCTTTCATGGCTCTTCTCTGGTATATTGGTAGATGTAATTCTTTGTTTCTTTGGGGGATTCTGGCTAGGCTGTGTGGGGTACTGGAAAGTTTTCTTGCCTGGGGCCCGGAAGCTGAGTTTGGGGTTCTGTGTATTCTGGTGGGTGACAGGATGCTGGTTGGGCTGCATTTTCCTACTGGGACCCTCTGTTTTTGACTCTTTATGGAACAGTTCACCCATTACATTACTTTTGGGGACAGCAATGGGGTGTTGGTGCGAGACACCCTATAGCTTTTGCTCTAGGAGCTCTTCAGAGGATGTGCTTCTTCCATCCTGCCTGAACACTGACTTGGCAATACCAGGGACAGCCACAATTTGACCTTTCTTCTGCCTGGAATGTGCGATGCAGGAGCTGTCAAAGGTTGGGTGGCCAGGCTTTCCAGGGCACATCTGATTCCCAAGAGAAGTTTTGACTGGTGGCACAGATATCTTTCTGTTCACAGGAATGTTGCGTATCTGTGACTGCTGTAGAAAAGACAGACATATGGAGAGAACATTAGGGCACTGTCAGCATGGAGGGCAGTGAAGGCTTTCAAAACAACACCAGGAGCTCATGGGATTTAAGGTGGTAGTGTGTATCAGCTCAGTCTGATGTGAAATCATCAGGCTGTGGGAACCCACATCAGCCATCCAAAACTTGCAGCATGGTGGGTTGGAAATGCAAGGGAGTTTCTGCCTCCCTACAAAGTTTAAGTGAACCTTATTCTGCTAAACCAAATGTATCTGTGGGTGTTTGTGTGTTTCTGTGCATGTATCTATGTGTGTGTGAGTGTATTTGTGTGTATTTATGCGGGTGTGTGTGTGTGTGTGTGTATGTGGTCTGACAAGAGCTACATGAAGGAAAATATTGATGTATGGATAGTCAGAGAGACAGCTATGAAGATGGCCATGATTCTTCTGTGGTCGTAGAAGAATAGTTCTATTCAAATTACTATGTAATTTACAACATAGTTTTGAAAATTCTAATTATCTCACTTGGGATATGAAACAGGGTAAGAAGCATTGGCTTGCCTTGAATTTGTCTCTCCCAATGGACTTTGAAAGCTCCTCTCTGGCCCCTGTGACCTCACTGCCTCCCTGGCTACCCTCATGCAGCGACCATTCATCTCCAGTTTCTCTTGCTGTGCTTTCTGCTCACATTCCTAGCCATCCAACCCCTGGGGTCAGCGGTCCTAAATACCAGTAATCAGGTAAAATCAAAACTCTAGAGGGTTGTAATTTATCAATCAGCTTTATCTTAGTAAATTCTCAACCCACAAAACACCCACACAACATACTCAAAACTCAATTGACATAAACACAAGCGACACACCTAGATGTGGCAGAAACACCCTAATTATTATTTAATCATCTATTTGAGAAATCCCCAGTACTTATGGCTCCCAGGACTGTGTGCTTCTGGCTCCTCTTCCTCTCCTGTAGGTTCCATCTTGTCCCTTCTTCTCCTTAAACAGGTCTGCAGAAAGCTCAGAAAGCTGACTCTGTTTGTAACCTGACTGAAGAAGGAAGGAGGACCTGGAGACATAAACCCATGGACAAGTGAGAAGGAACCTGCCATCCTCCATGTGAGCTGGACCATAAGGAGACCTACAGCAGAGGTTCACTCACTCATCCAAACCCATGTACATCTGAACTATGACAATGAACAAATGAATCGTTGCTGCCCGAGAGGATTTGTGAAATCTGTCATGTACAGAGGACATGTAGTGAGCAAATAGACTGTGCAGAAGGAAATGTGCCAAGTGGCACAACAGAGGAAGGGACTTTCAGGAACACAGTGTCTACTTTACTTAAGCCAAGTTGACCTGCTGGTCACCCCTTGGTGGCTCCACTGGAAAATTCTGGAAGGGAGCCTTCTTCTGCTGCTTCTCATACCTGTGGGACAGACAATGGTGTGGGGACTTGTCAGCTTTAGTCTCAAATAGTCACTCACTAACTCCCTCACTCCCTTACTCACTCACTCCCTCCCTCCCTCACTCACTCACTCACTCATTCACTCACTCACTCACTCACTCCACTCTCACTTGCCAGCAGACTATTTACTAACGCTCTGGCCCTTCCAGGATTTCCATAAACTCTTCTTTACCTGGAGCCTTCTCTCCTGCCAGCCCTGTTCCCATCACTCACCTCTGTCTGGTGACTTGACTGAGTTTCTGTAGACCCTGGGGCCTGCAAGGATCCTTGTTCTCTTTCTTCTTCCTGTCTCCCAGGGGTTGTGGGGCTTGGAACATATGGCCTTGCTTCATGGGGCACATTCTGCTTCTTGCAGTATGGCCAAATGCCTCAGAGTTTCTGCATTTCACCTGTGAGGAGCAAAGGAGATATCAGCGAGTCACAAAGAGATCCAGGGACCTCTCCACCCTCAATCCCCCCCTCAAGGCTAAAAGGCCCTTTAAGGCTCTCTCTCCAAGGACAACATTCACTACAGAATGGGTGGAAACTCTACCTGGTTGTCTCTTTGAACCTGGAAGAGACATGCATAATTAGAAGATGTATGGGTGAAGGCAGGGAGCCCTGTATCTGCCAACAGACCAATTCTGCCAAAGAGGAGCTGAGCCTCATTCCAGTCTCTCCCTAGGTCCACATGCAGTTCCTTTGTCTGATTTTCTGATAACTCTGATATGGTCAGGACCACGAGCAGTGTGACAAAGGTAACAGGTCCCCAGACCTCAGTAGACCCCCAGATAATTGCATAGCTATCCCCAAGATCTAAGTACCCTTCAGGCCATAGAACTCATCCCATAGGCACTACCAGCTGGAACCATGAAAACGAGACCTATAGAGACCATCATCAGAGGTTAGGCATCACCCCCAATTGAGGGATGGGGTCACCCACCCATCTCCAAAATTTTAACCCTGAATTGCTCCTGTTTTAAAGGAAATACAGGGACAAAGCGTGGAGCAGAGACTCAAGGAAAGGCCATGCAGAGACTGCCCTACCTGGGGATCCATCACATATGCAGCCACAAAACCCAGACACTATTGCTGATGTCAAGCAATTTTTACTGACAGGAGTCTGATATAGCTGTCTCCTGAGAAGTTCTGTCAGAGCCTGGCCAGTACAGATGTAAATGCTTGCAGCCCACCATCGGACTGATTTAGGAGACCCCAATGGAGGAGGTAGGGGAAGGACTGAAGGAGCTGATGTGCTTTGCAACCCCATGGGAAGAACAACAATATCAAACAACCAGACCCCCCAGGGCTCCCAGGGACAAAATCACAAACCAAAGAGGACACATTGGGGAACCCATGGCTCTAGCTGCAAATATAGCAGAGGATGCCCTTGTCAGGCATCAATGGGAGTGGAGTCCCTTGGTTCTTTGTAGGCTCAATGCCCCAGTGAAGGGGAATGCCAGGGCGGTGAGGCCAGGAGTGCATGGGTGGGATGGGAGCGCCCTCATAGAAGCAGGTGGATGGGGATGGGATAGGGAACATGTGGAGGGTAATCGGGGAAAGAGGATAACATTTGAAATGTAAATAAATAAAATATTCAATAATAATAATAATAAGAATAAGAATAATAAACCAAATTTTGATATCTAATCCATCCAATCCCATCATTCTGGTAAAGTCTCTATTATCATTTTATTACTAAAGCGTTACCTTGCCTTTCAACCTCCTCTTTCCTGCTTCTGTCCTATTGTTCTTGTTAACTGAAATACATCAACCTAGAACTTGATATCCATGCAGGAAACTTACCAGGAGAAAGGCTCAGTGGTGCACTGGGATTCAGGGGACCCACCTACCCAGTGCATTGTACCAGCTGGCTACTCAGGACTTTCTTCTTTTATTTATGTTAGTAACATTTTTTAATTTTATTTTCTATATTCTTTATTTACATTCCAAATGATTTCCCCTTCCCAGTTCCCCCCTCCTGGAAAGTCCCACAATCCCTCTTCCTTCCCCCTGTTCCCCATTTGACTAAGAATGTCATGAATTCATTGTTTTTAATTGCTGAGTAGCATTCCATTGTGTAAATATACATGGAAAATATCTCTGATAAAATTGAAGAAATATATAGAAAACACGTTAACATTGAGTATTTCATGAAAAAATTATATAGATAAAATGGTTGGCATAAAAAAATTCCTAAGTTGATTGAAAGTAGAGGTAAAAATATTTTCTGAAAAAAATTGAAAATCTAAAAGGAAAATATTTCTGATAAAATTCAAGAAAAATATAGAAAAACACATTAAAACTGACTATATCATGAAAAATTATACAGATAAGATTTAGGCATTAAAATATTCCTAAATTGATTGAAAGTAGAGGTAAAAACATTTTCTGATAAAATTCCAGATTTACATGGAAAATATCTCTGATAAAATTAAAGAAATTTATACAGATAAATTGGTAGTAATTAAAATATTCCTAAACTGATTGAAAGTAGAATTATAACCATTTTCTGATAAAATTGAAGATTTGCATGGAAAATATTTTTGATGAAATTGAAAAAAATATATGGAAAAAACATTGAAATTCAAGATTTTCATGGAAAATTGTACAGATAAAATGTTAGGCATAACAATATTTCTTAGTTGATCTAAATTGAAATAATAAATATTTTCTGATAAAACTGACGATTTACCTGGAAACGATCTGATAAAATTGAAGAAATATATAAAAAACGCATTAAGATTGACTATTTCATGCAAAAATTATACAGATAAAATGGTAGGCCTAAAGATATTCCTATGTTATTTGAAAGTGGAGTTTTTCATGTAGATCTTTGGTTTACTCGGGGGGTGGGGGTGGGGAGGTGTTTGTACTTTCACTTGCAATCAATTTAGGAATATTTTTGTGCCTACATTTTGTGGGTATAATTGTCCATGATAATCTTCAATTTTAACATTTTTCTGTATTTTTTCTTCAATTTTGTCAGAAGTATTTTCCATGTGGATCTTCAGTTTTATCAAACAATGTCTATAATTTTACTCTCAAACAACTTAGGAAGATTTTTATACATTCCATTTTATCTCTATAGTTTTCCATGTAATAGTCAGTTTTAACATGTTTCTCTATATATTTCTTGAATTTTTTCAGCAATATTTTCCTTGTAGATCTTGAATTTTATCAGAAAGTGTTTACAATTTTACACAGGAATTTCTATTGGCTTAAGCCCATATCCCAGCCTTCTTCTCTGGTGGATCCCGCACAACACAAAGATTTGGTGGTGTAGCCCTGTCTCACCTAGGTCCAGGGCTGACTGACACATGGAAGCCTCCGCTTACCATAGGATACTCCTATTTCAGTGATGGAAGTGTCTGTTCCCATGAGCCTCTCCCCTCGCTCTGGGCTGTTTGAGTTGGAATAGTTGGAAGGCACTTGGTCTTCATTTGTGACTCCATTTTGTGGACCTGATGGCTTTTATTTCCTGAAACAGAAGTTAAAAAGGAGTTTAAGCAATTGAATCAAGTTTCATGACATGATAGGAATACGGGACCTGGCGGCGGCCATCAGAAAAGAACCTGTTTCTGTTTTTCCACCTCCCAAGAATATTCCATCAGAGATTTAGGGACATGGAGTTGTAGCATTCAGGGAGTGTTTCCCTTCAAGAATCCACCACTGCTGCCAAACCCTTAATGAGAAAGTACTATCACGTGAGAAATTCATCCCCATTTCAGATTCACTCTGACTCCACGTGGATGTCCCCGCTCACCATGCCACCTGAACTCTAATCTCCCTGGCGCCTGTAGTCTCTTGAGGTGCATCTATTCTGACTGAACCCAGACCCTGCTGTCTTCTGCTGTATAAGTGTTAAGGGCCTCATATCAACTGGTGTATGCTGTCTCTTTGGTGGTCCAGATTAATTGAGATCACTGGTTTTCCTACAGGGTCGCCCTTCTCTTCAGCTTCTTTCTAGCTTTCCCTAATTCAACCACAGGTCACCCTCCTCTTTAGCTTCTTTCTACATTTCCCTAATTCAACCACAGGTCACCCTCCTCTTTAGCTTCTTTCTACCTTTCCCTAGTTCAACAACAGGCAGCAGTGGTGGATTCTTGAAGGAAAACATTCCCTGAATGTTACCATTCAGCAGCTTTTGACCATTGGTTGAGTGCAAATATCTGTATCTGACACTTTCAGCTGCTTGTTGGGTGTTCAGAAGTGCAGTCATGCCAGGTCCCTTTTTATGAGTGCTCTGGAAAGGCAAAAAAAAAAAAACAGAATAGCAAAAACAATTCTTAACAATAAAAGAAAGGCTGGGAGAATTACCATCCCTGACCTCAAACTGTATAACAGTAATAGTGATAAAATCTGCATGCTATTGGTACAGAGGCAAACAAATTAATCAATGGAATAGAATTGAATACCCAGAAATAAAACCACACGTTTATGAACACCTGATCGTTGACAAAGATGCCAAAAATATACAATGGAAATAAGAAAGCATCATCAATAAATGGTGCTGGTCTAACTGCCTGTCTGTATGTAGAAAAATGAAAATAGCCCCATCCACTTGGAATTGAGCTTAGTACAAGGAGATAAGAATGGGTCAATTTGCATTCTTCTACATGCTGACCTCCAGTTGAGCCAGCACCATTTGTTGAAAAGGCTATCTTTTTTCCACTTGGTGGTTTTAGCTCCCTTGTCAAAGATCAAGTGACCATAGGAGTGTGGATTCATTTCTGGGTCTTCAATTCTGTTCCATTGACCTACATGCCTGTCACTGTACCAATACCATGCAGTTTTTAACACTATTGCTCTGTAGTACCTCTTGAGGTCCGGGATACTGATCCCCCCAGAGGTTCTTTTACTCTTGAGAATAGTTTTAGCTTGTCTGGGTTTTCTGTTATTCCAGATGAATTTTTGAATTGCTCTTTCTAACTCTATGAAAAATTGAGTTGGGATTTTGATGGGGATTGCATTGAATCTGTATATTACTTTTGGCAAGATGGTCATTTTGACTATATTAATTCTGCCAATCCATGAGCATGGCAGATTTTTCCATCTTCTGAGGTCTTCTTAAATTTCTTTCTTCAGAGACTTGAAGTTCTTGTCATAGAGATCTTTCACTTGTTTGGTTAGAGTCACGCCAACATACTTTATATAGTTTGTGGCTACCGTGAAGGGTATCATTTCTCTTACTTCTTTCTCAGCCTGCTTGTCCTTTGAGTATAGGAAGGCTACTGACTTGCTTGAGTTGATTTTATATCCGGCCACTTTGCTGAAGTCTTTTAACAACTGTAGGAGTTCTCTGGTGGAGTTCTTTGGGTCGCTTAAGTATACTATCATATCGTCTGCGAATAGTGATAGTTTGACTTCTTCCTTTCCAATTTGTATCCCTTTGACCTCTTTTTGTTGTCTAATTGCTCTAGCTAGAACTTCAAGTACTATATTGAAAAGATATGGAGAGAGAGGGCAGCCTTGTCTAGTCCATGATTTTAGTGGGATTGCTTCAAGTTTCTCTCCATTTAGGTTGATGCTGGCTACCGGTTTGCTGTAATTTGTTTTTACTATGTTTAGATATGGGCCTCGAATTCCTGATCTTTCCAAGACCTTTAACATGAAAGGATGCTGAATTTTGTCAAATGCTTTCTCAGCATCTAATGAGATGACCATGTGGTTTTTTTCTTTGAGATTGTTATATAGTGGATTACATTGATGGATTTCGTTATATTGAACCATCCCTGCATCCCTGGGATGAAGCCTACTTGATCGTAGTGAATGATGGTTTTGATGTGTTCTTGGATTCGGTTGGCAAGAATTTTATTGAGTATTTTTGCATTGATATTCATAAGAGAGATTGGCCTAAGATTCTCTTTCTTTGTCGGATCTTTGTGTGCTTTTGGTATTAGTGTAATTGTGGCTTCATAGAACGAGTTGGGTAATGTCTATTTCTATTTTGTGGAACAGTTTGAAGAGTATTGGTGTTAGGTCTTCTTTGAAGGTCTGATAGAATTCTGCACTAAAACCATCTGGACCTGTGCTTTTTTTTTGGTTGGAAGACTTCCAATGACAACTTCTATTTCTTCAGGGGTTATAGGGCGGTTTAGATGGTCTATTTGATCCTGATTTAATTTTGGTATTTGATATCTGTCAAGGAAATTGTCCATTTCCTCGAGATTTTCTACTTGTGTTGAATACAGGTTTTTGTAGTAGGATCTGATGATTTTTTGAATTTCCTCAGTTTCTGTTGTTATCTCTCCCTTTTCATTTCTGATTTTATTAATTTGGATACTGTCTCTGTACCCTCTGGTTAGTCTGGCTAAGGGCTTATCTATCTTGTTGATTTTCTCAAAGAACCAACTCCTCGTTTTGTTGATTCTTTGTATGGTTTTATTTGTTTCTACTTGATTGATTTCAGCCCTGAGTTTGATGATTTCCTGCCTCTACTCCTCTTTGGTGTATTTGCTTCTTTTTGTTCCAGGGCTTTCAGGTGTGCCATTAAGCTGTTAGTGTACGCTGTCTCCCGTTTCTTTTTGGCGGCTCTCAGGGCTATGAATTTTCCTCTTAGCACTGCTTTCATTGTGTCCCATATATTAGGGTATGTTGTGCCTTCATTTTCATTAAATTTCAAAAAGTCTTTGATTTCTTTCATTATTTCCACCTTGATCAAGTTATCATTGAGTAGAGCATTGTTCAGCCTCCATGTGTATGTGGGTTTTCTTTTGTTTTTGTTGCCATTGAAGACCACCCTTATTCCATAGTGATCTGATAGGACGCACGGGATTAGTTCTATCTTCTTATATCTGTTGAGGTCTGATTTGTGACCAATTATATGGTCGATTTTGGAGAAGGTGCCATGAGGTGCTGAGTAGAAGGTGTATTCTTTAGCTCTAGGATGAAATGTTCTATATATCTGTTAGTTCCATTTGGTCCAAGGCTTCAATGAGATTCACTGTGTCCCTGTTTATTTTCTGCTTTCCTGAATGATCCATTTCAGAGAGCGGGGTGTTGAAGTCACCCACTATTATTGTGTGAGGTTCGATGTGTGTTTTGAGCTTTAGTAAAGTTTCTTTTATGAATGAGGGTGCCCTTGCATTCGGAGCATAGATATTCAGAATTGAGAGTTCTTCTTGGTGGATTTTTCCTTTAATCAGTATTTAGTGACCTTCTGTGTCTTTTTTGATGACTTTAGGTTGAAAATAAATTTTATCTGATATTAGGATGGCAACTCCGGCTCGTTTCTTGGGGCCATTTGCTTGTAAAATTGTTTTCCAGCTTTTACTGTGAGGTAGTGTTTGTCTTTGACACTGAGGTGCGTTTCCTGCATGTAGCAAAATGCTGGGTCCTGTTTACATATCCAGTCTGTTAGTCTATGTCTTTTTATTGGGGAATTGAGACCATTGATATTAAGAGAGATTAAGGCATAGTGATTATTGCCACCTGCCATTCTTGATGCTATCTTTATGTTTGAGTGGTTATCTACTTTTGGGTTTGAAGCAAGAAAGTTACTATCTCATTTTTTCCAGGGTGTTGTTTCTCTCCCTGTATTGGCGGTTTCCACCTATTATCCTTTGAAGGGCTGGATTTGTGGAAAGATATTGTGAAAATTTGGTTTTATCATGGAATATCTTGGTCTCTCCATCTATGGTGATTGAGAGTTTTGCTGGGTATAGTAGTCTAGGCTGGCATTTGTGCTCTCTTAGTGTCTGCATGAGATCAGCCCAGGATCTTCTGGCTTTCAGAGTCTCTGGTGAGAAGTCTGAAGTGATTCGGATAGGTCTTCCTTTGTATGTTACTTGGCCCTTTTCTCTTACTGCTTTTAATATTCACATAAAACCAGACACACTGAAACTAATAGAAAGGAAACTAGGGAAGAACCTTGAACATATGGGCACAGGGGAGAATTTCCTGAACAGAACTCCAATAGCTTATGCTCTAAGATCAAGAATAGACAAATGGGACCTCATTAAATTACAAAGTTTTGCAAGGCAAAAGACACTGTCAAAAAGACAAAGTGGCAACCAACTAAGTGGGAAATGATCTTTACCAACCCTACATCCGACAGAGGGCTAATATCCAATATATAGAAAGAACTCAAGAAGGTAAACACCAGAGAGGCAAGTAACCCTATTAAAAAATGGGGTACAGAGCTAAACAAAGAGTTCTTACCTGAAGAATATCTAATGGCCGAGAAGCACCTAAAGAGATATTCATCATCCTTAGTCATTAGGGAAATGCAAATCAAAACAACCCTGAGATTCCATCTCACACCAGTCAGAATGGCTAAGATCAAAAACACAGGAGACAGCAGTTGTTGGCGAGGATGTGGAGAATGAGGAACACTCCTCCACTGCTGGTGGGATTGCAAGCTGGTAAAACCACTCTGGAAAGCAGTCTGGCGGTTCCTCAGAAAACTGGGCATGACACTCCTGGAGGACCCGGCTATACCACTCCTGGGCATATACCCAGAGGCTTTACCTGCATGCAATAAGGACACATGCTCCACTATGTTCATAGCAGCCTTATTTATAATAGCCAGAAGCTGGAAAGAACCCAGATGTCCCTCAATTGCGGAATGGATTCAGAAGATGTGGTATATATACACAATGGAATACTACTCTGCAATTAAAAACAATGAATTCACGAAATTCCTAGGCAAATGGTCAGAACTTGAAAATATCATCCTTAGTGAGGTAACCCAATCACAAAAGAACACACTAGGTATGCAATCACTTATAAGGGGGTATTAACCCAGAATCTTGGAATACCCTAGACACAATTCGCATATCAATAGATTTCTAAGAAGATGGAAGGAGAGACCCCTGGTCCTGGAAAGACTGGATGTAGGGGAACGCCAGGACAGAGAAGCGAGAGGGGGGTGAATGGGGAAAAGAGGGAGGAAAGGGGGCTTATGGGACTTTCAGGGAGGGAGGAAACAGGAAAGGGGAAATGATTTTGAATGTATATAAAAAAAAAACTTAGAAAATAAAATTAAAAAAAAAAAAAGAAAATAGCCCGATTCTTGTCACCTTGCACAAATCTCAAGTCTAAGTGGATCAAGGACCCCAACATAAAACTATATACCTTGAACTATATACACTGCATTTAGTAGAAGATAAGTTTGGAAAGAGCCTTGAACTCATGGGAACAGGGGAAATTTCCTAAACAGAACTTCAATGGCTCATGTTTTTTTATGATCAAGAATTGATAATTGGGAGCTTTAAAACCGTAAAGTTTCTGTAAGGCAAAGGACATAGTCAATAAGACAAATCTGCAACCTACAGATTGGGCAAAAAAAATCTTCACTAACTCCACATCAGATAGAGGGTAATATCCAGAACACTTGATCTTAAGGCATCAACGTAGAGGCTTTAGTTTTGATTTAATACTTTAAGGCACTGAATAGGGAGTGGAAGGAGATGGCCAAATAGGGTAAATGCTTTTGGGTGGTTTGTTTTATGCACATGTATCATGAGAGGCCACAGCAGGAATGCCATAGCCTTGACGTCCTTTGTATTCTAAGAATTCCAAATTCAAGTCCCTAAGTCTCAGACTGAACATGCTTGGGAGGGGGAAATGCAGATACAGGTTCATTTGTGATGGGCAGCAGAAGACCACTAATCCCTGTATGTCATGAAACTTACTTTCATTGGTTAAAACCCTTGTTTTCTTCCACTTAAGGCAATCAAAGTCAGAACAGTCTCATAGATGGAGTCATACATTTTAAGGCCTGGGGCCACTGAGTTCCAACACCTCAGAGAAAGCCAAGAGGCTCATAGGAGCAGACTATTCCCTCACTGAAGGAGGAGAACCCTAGGGTGTGTGGAGACCTGTTGTGTCAGCCATTCCCGAGGCTCAGTGAGACAATGGACTGGGCTTTATCACAAAATCTTTGTTTTGTGTGAGATCCACCAAAGAATGCTGGGATATGTATGCCCATATATTAGCTAGCTGACAGAATACGTCCAGGGCTTGCTCAACTAGGATAGCTCTGCTCTGAGTGTACAATGTTACTTTGGCTTTTGTTGATTGTCTTCTTATGCTGGTTTTCAACCATCTGATTAGCTGTGAACATTCAGTTGTAGCAGGTGTTGGGAAGGCAGGTATATACCAGCCTTGGACCAGACAATGGAACTTAACAGTACACACCTTTAATCCCTGGAGATAAAGCCAAGCAGATCTCTGAATTCAAGGCCAGGCTGAGATAGAGTAATTCCTAGGAGAAGAAAAGTTTAAATCAAGGCATGGTGATACACACCTTGAACCCCATTGGAAGTTTCCTAGAAGTTTTGTGTGCTCCTAAGGACAAGGCCAGATGGGGATAGTTTTGGGGTTGGGGAGGAGCATAGAAGGATTTTTTCTTGTGTAACTGGCCTGGTGTATTGGATGGCAAGGTGGTGGAACAATGGAGCTCTGGGAGATAGCCAGCTGCTTAGGACAGCTTGGTGTACCCCCGGGGACTTGTTAGGAAGACAAATTCATAGCTATTTTAAAACATACATTAAGTGTAAAATCATGAGCTTTCTTCTCAGTGATAACTTGCCATGGTTTATACACAGAAGGACCAATATTACTTGTATGTGTGTGTACATGTAAGCACATACGGGTGTTTGTGTATGTGTGTCAGAGCACATGTGACATTCACATGGTGGCCAGAAGAGATTGTCAACTGTCATTCCTCAGACCTTATCCTCTTTCCTTTGAGACAGAAACTCTCAGCAGTTTGTCTCTGGCTGCATCTGCTAGCCTGAGCTATCACTGAGCCCCAGGGATCCATTTGTCTCTGCTTTCCCAAACCTGGGGTCAAAGCATGTGGCTGTGAATAGTTGGCTTTTAAATGTGTGTTCTGGGGCTTGCACTCAGGTTCAAGTATTTACATGGAGTTTATTGCTTTTTTATGGAGGTTCCTTTCCAGCCTCAGAAATACTCTCAACTATTACATTCTGACAGAGCTACATTTGATTTTAGCTTTACAAGTATAATTTACTAGAATTATGTGTAGTTTCAATTTCTCTTTTGTACTACCAGTTATTATTTTAATAGATAAACTTAGTTAAGGGGTTTTTTTCCAAATATTTCCACTGTTCACATCTAGCTCAAAAGAGCTTTTACCGCCGAGGCCTAGCACTCTGCCATTTATCCATGCGTGTAACTCCCCCATTAGGATATACCTGTCCAGAAAGCAAAGGCCAGAAGCACGGAATGGGCAGGAGTGACTTTGAAAAGTTTATTATGGCGTTCCCCTACATCCAGTCTTTCCAGGACCAGGGTTCTCTCCTTCCATCTTCTTAGAAATCTATTGATATGCGAGTTGTGTCTAGGCTATTCCGAGATTCTGGGTTAATACCTCCTTATCTGTGACTGCATACCTCCTGTTTTCTTTTGTGATTGGGTTACCTCACTAAGGATGATATTTTCAAGTTCTGACCATTTGCCTAGGAATTTCGTGAATTCATTGTTTTTAATTGCAGAGTAGTATTCCATTGTGTAAATATACCACATCTTCTGAATCCATTCCTCCGTTGAGGGACATCTGGGTTCCTTCCAGCTTCTGGCTATTATAAACAGGGCTGCTATGAACATAGTGGAGCATGTGTCCTTATTGCATGCAGGTAAAGCGTCTGGGTATATGCCCAGGAGTGGTATAGCTGGATCCTCCGGGAGTGTCATGCCCAGTTTTCTGAGGAACTGCCAGACTGCTTTCCAGAGTGGTTTTACCAGCTTGCAATCCCACCAGCAGTGGAGGAGTGTTCCTCTTTCTCCACATCCTCGCCAACAACTTCTGTCTCCTGTGTTTTTGATCTTAGCCATTCTGACTGGTGTGAGATGGAATCTCAGGGTTGTTTTGAAAGACTGAATGTAGGGGAACGCTAGGACAGAGAAGGGAGAGGGGGATGAATGGGGAAAAGAGGGAGGGAAGGTGGCTTATGGGACTTTCTGGGAGGGAGGAAACGGGAAAGGGGAAGTGATTTTGAATGTATATAAAAAAAAAAACTTAGAAAATAAAATTAAAAAAAAACGCTTTTTATTGTAGTTGAACACAATTACTCAGCGTGGGTGACAGAAACCAAAGGACTTGCCTCCCTGCTGCTCAAAAACTGTGAAACCCTATTCTCATCAGGTAGGCTAAAAAAAAAAAAAAGTTTATTATGAAAGGTAGAGGAAATGCTATGTCGAAAGTCCATCTTGCAAAGGAAGGGTTATTGAGGGACATGGATATTAGAGGTCGCGATTGCCTATATTCTGATCTTGGCTTCTTGTCACTAAGAATCTTGTATTATTTAGAATCCACTTTTCATACATTTTCTTTTTTCTTAGTCATTTTTATTCGTTGGACTCTATGTTGTCTCTTGTGATTTCCCACTTTTCAGTACTATATTTGGATGCAAACCCCAAATCTCACTGCTATAGAGAGATACTGTTTTGGTGGCTCCCTATTTTATTGCTCATGTCATAAAAAATATTCTATGTAATAGTTTGTATATTCTCTGTCCAGCTCCAATTAAATGTTGTCCTTATAAGAGCTGCCTTGGTCGTTGTGCCTGTTCACAACAGAAAACCCAAACTAAGACAGAAGTTGGAACCAGAAATAGGGTATTGCTGTGATAGTCCTGAACATGCTTTTGTTTAGAAGAATGTGGATTTTGGGACTTTGAATTTGGAAAGCCCTGGAATGTTTTAAGTGGAGATTAATGGGATATCCTAGTAGGAATATGAAAGACTTTGTTGCTGAGAGCGATCTGCCTTGTGCAGACCTGGCCCAAGAGGTTTTAGTGGAAAATTTCAGGATGTGACCTAGAGACTGTTTTTGTGGTATTTTTTTGAAAAAGGTGGCTGCTTTGGGCCTTTGTCTGAAGAATGTAAGATAAAGAGGTGGTGACAATATAATAGAACATGGGATGGCCATGTTCCAGCTTCCCCAAGCAGCAGAACTCAGCAGTTTCAGTCAAGTGGCTCTGGCTTTAGAGATAAAAATAGAAGGCACTACTGGGATAGTTGATGCTGGTTAGCTGGATCTAAGAAATCAGTGGTGATTAAGAAGAGACCAGCGGGGGTGGTGAGATAGCTCAGCAGTTAAAAGCCCTGAGTACTCTTCCTAAGATCCTGAGTTCAAATCCCAGCAAGCACATGGTGGCTCACAACCATGTGTAATGAGACATAACATCCTCATCTGGTGCGTCTGAAGACAACTACAGTGTACTTACATATAAAAATAAACAAATAAAAAAGTGAAGAGACCAGCATCACTAAGGTGAAATCTTTAGTGACGTGTTTTCTGAGAGCACAGAGAACCTGTGTTCCAAGGTTTTACCTCGTGCTGCAGCTGGACTTGGTATTACGTATGAGTCACTGAAGGTGGTACTGGTTTTGAAGACACGAAGAGCAGCTGGGGCCTGGCACTGTGAGAGGCCATGGAATGCTATTGGTGAAAGGGTAGCCTCAGTCTCAGTTGATGGCCCAGGACAGAATGGGTCATGCAAAGAAGTTTAGGATTGGCACTATGAAGAGAACCTGTGAGAGACTATTGGTGAAGACTAGTTGCAGTGGAAGATCCCAGTGTATTGTTGATGCCAATACCATGAGATGACACCAAAACAATAGGAGCTGAGTGGATCAATCTGAGCTTAGAGTGCTACAGATGGCAGAGCTGGAGAAGTGATGCCAGCCCTTTGGAGGAGCACAGAAGATCATGTGTGGGTCCCAGTCATTAGAACAAGAAGCTGTATCATTGAAACTGCCTGGAAGTCCCCCAAGGTGTTCGAGATGCCAAAGCCATAGGATATTTCCTGAGGAAAGCTGCTAACAGGGAGTGGAACCAGCCTAGGAAAGAAGTTTGTTTCATTCAACAAAGATGAAAATGGAGCAGAAGTTCTGAAAACTGCTTTGACATCTAACTTGGAGACGTACTAGAGTTGGTAGTTTGCCCAGCTGGTTTCCTGTCTTGATTTGGGGATTACAGTTAAGTGATTGAATGGATCAGAAGAGACATTGAACTTTGGACTCTTAACATTGTTTATACTGCTATAGACTATGGGAAATTTGGAAGTTGGACTAAATGTACTTCTTTATTGTCCTATGTTTACATATGACCCCCATAGACTCATGTGTTTGAACAAACCTATGGGGGTCATGGAGTGGAATGTGATGGTGTATATATGCTTTGCCCTGGGAGTGGCACTATTAGAAGTTGTGACCTTGTTGGAGTAGGTATTTGCTTGTTGGAGTCAGTGTGTCACTGTTGGTGTGGGCTTTAAAAACGTCATCCTAGCTACCTGGAAGGGAGTATTCTGCTAACAGCCTTCAGATGGAGATGTAGAATTTTCATCTTGTCCTGCACCATGCCTGCTTGGATGCTACAATATTCTTGCCTTGATGATAATGGACTGAACCTCTAATCCTGTAAGCCAGCCTCAATTAAGTGTCCGTATAAGAGTTGCTTTGATCATGATGTCTGTTCACAGCAGTAAACTGTCTAGCTGTCTCTCTTACTATCCATACATCAATATTTCCCTTCATGTACCTCTTGTCAGACCAAAACACACACACACACACACACACACACACACACACACACACACACACCTGCATAGATATATACACAGAAACACAAACAAACAATCCTTTTTTTTGACTGTGACAGAAAGAGAGCCTACAGACTTTGTTTACAGGACAGCCCCACAGTAGGTCAGACCCAGGGAGGCCATTTTCCACTATACTAGACACTGAATTGCTATTTCACAAAGTCCAAAACTGAAGAAGAGGCAGGTCGGAACAGTCCAGAGAAGTTTCTTCTGAGATCTTGCTCATAGCTGGGAGTGCTGAGTATTCAGTGTTTTTCTCTCTTCAGCACAGTGGTGTTGTGTCGGCAGGCCCCAATCTTTTCTTTGAGGGTAGGGCAGTCAGATTCACATTGGCCATTCATCTTTTTACAGAGGAACCTTCTGTAAAATGTGCCCCTGTCTAGCGGGAGAGAGCAGCTGTTTGTTATGTAGTAATCTTTTACTAGTTCAAAAAGTGAATATTTCGTTACTTAATGAGAGAGAGGGACAGAGAGACAGAAACAGGGTGTTAGAGACAGAGTCAGAGAAATACACACACACACACACACACGAGAGAGAGAGAGAGAGAGAGAGAGAGAGAGAGAGAGAGAGAGAGAGAGAGAGAGAGAGAGAGAGAGAGAGAATGAGAGAATTCAGTGGACTCCTGGTAAGTCATTTGCAATCAGTGCCCTTAGCAAACATCTGGAAAAGTCACACATAATATAATCTGTTCCAAGCAGCTAACTCATACAGAAAGAGTGTCTCTCCCAAGGAAGGCAGCAATCCATTTCCCAACTCCAAGACACAAAACTTCCCAACAAGATTTTGTCTTGTTTTTTCTTTTCTTCTTTTTTATTTATTTTTATTAATTTTATTTTTTATTTTTTTATATTTTTATTTTTATTTATATTTTTTATTGTTTATATTGTTTATTTAAATTTATATTTTATATTTTTTTATTTTTTTTATTTTTTATTTTCTCACCAGAGACTATGAAAGCAAGAAGATCTGCATGGGAAGAATTCATGCAGACTCTAAGAGATCACAAATGTCAGCCTAGACTACTATATCCAGCAAAACTCTCAATCACCATAGATGGATAGACCAAGATCTTCCATGACAAAACCAAATTTACACAATATCTTTCCACAAAACCCAGCCCTGCAAAGGATAATAGGTGGAAACCACCAATACAAGGAGAGAAACTACACCCTGGAAAAAACGAGATAGGAAACTTCTTGCATCAAACCCAAAAGTAGATAATCACTCAAACATAAAGATAGAGACAAGAATAGCAGGTAGCAATAATCACTATTCCTTAATCTCTCTTAATATCAAAGGTCTCAATTCACAAATAAAAAGACATATACTAACAGAGTAGATACGTAAACAGGACCCAGCATTTTGCTGCGAGGAGGAAACACACCTCAGTGTCAAAGACAAACACTACCTCAGAGTAAAAGGCTGGAAAACAGTCTTACAAGCAAATGGTCCCAGGAAATGAGCCGGAGTAGCCATCCTAATATCAGATAAAATTGACTTTCAACCTAAATTCATCAAAAAAGATACAGAAGGACACTACATACTGATCAAAGGAAAAATCCACCAAGAAGAACTCTCAATTCTGAATAGCTATGCTCCAAACGCAAGGGCACCCTCACTCATAGAAGAAACTTTACTAAAGCTCGAAGCACACATTCCACCTCACACAGTAATAGTGGCTGACTTCAACACCCTGTTCTCTGAAATGGATTGTTCAGGAAAGCAGAAACCAAACAGGGACACAGTGAATCTCATTGAAGCCTTGGACCAAATGGAACTAACAGATATATATAGAACATTTCATCCTAAAGCAAAAGAATATACCTTCTTTTCAGCACCTCATGGTACCTTCTCCAAAATCGACTATATAATTGGTCACAAAACAGACCTCAACAGATATGAGAAGATTGAAATACTCCCATGCCTCCTATCAGATCACTATGGAATACGGGTGGTCTTCAATGGCAACAAAAACAACAGAAAGCCCACATACATATGGAAGCTGAATAATGCTCTACTCAATGATAATTTGGTCAAGGAGGAAATAAAGAAATCAGAGACTTTTTAAAATTTAATGAAAATGAAGGCACAACATACCCTAATATATGGGACACAATGAAAGCAGTGCTAAGAGGAAAATTCATAGCCCTGAGTGCCTCCAAAAAGAATTGGGAGAGAGCTCACACTAGCAGCTTAATGGCACACCTGAAAGCCCAGGAACAGAAAGAAGAAAATACATCCAAGTGGAGTAGAAGACAGGAAATCATCAAACTTAGGGCTGAAATCAATCAAGTAGAAACAAATAAAACCATCCAAAGAATCAACAAAACTAGGAGTCGGTTCTTTGAGAAAATCAACAAGATAGATAAGCCTTTAGCCAGACTAGCCAGAGGGCAAAGAGACAGTAGCCAAATTAACAAAATCAGAAACGAAAAGGGAGAGATAACAACAGAAACTGAGGAAATTCAAAAAATCATTAGATCCTACTACAAAAGCCTGTATTCAACACAACTAGAAAATCTGGAGGAAATGGATAATTTCCTAGACAGATACAAAATACCAAAATTAAATCAGGATCAAATAGACCATCTAAACCATCCTATAACCCCTGAAGAAATAGAAGTGGTCATTGGAAGTCTTCCAACCAAAAAAAGCACAGGTCCAGATGGTTTTAGTGCAGAATTCTATCAGACCTTCAAAGAAGACCTAATACCAATCATCTTCAAACTGTTCCACATAACAGAAACAGAAGGAACACTACCCAACTGGTTCTATGAAGCCACAATTATGCTAATACCAAAATCACACAAAGATCCTACAAAGAAAGAGAATCTCAGGTGAATCTCTCTTATGAATATGGATGCAAAAATACTCAATAAAATTATTGCCAACCAAATCCAAGAACACATCCAAATGGTCATCCACCACAATCAAGTAGGCTTCATCCTAGGGATGCAGGGATGTTTCAATATAAGGAAGTCCATCAATGTAATCCATTACATAAACAATCTCGAAGAAAAAAATGCACGGTCATTTCATTAGATGCTGAGAAAGCATTTGACAAAATTCAGCATCCTTTCATGTTAAAGGTCTTGGAAAGATCAGGAATCCGTGGCCCATATTTAAACATAGCAAAAGCAATTTACAGCAAACCGGTAGCCAACATCAATCTAAATGGACAGAAACTTGAAGCAATCCCACTTAAATCAGGGACTAGACAAGGCTGCCCTCTCTCTCCATATCTTTGCAATATAGTACTTGAAGTTCTAGCTAGAGCAGTTAGACAACAAAAAGAGGTCAAAGGGATACAAATTGGAAAGGAAGAAGTCAAACTATCACTATTCGCAGACAATATGAAAGTATACTTTAAGCGACCCAAAGAACTCCACCAGAGAACTCTTACAGCTGATAAACGACTTCAGCCTGTGTCCAGTTGTCACACAAAACCAGGCAGTACAACATATATACCCAAGATTGTTAGACACTTGGGAATTATGAAGGAAGACTGGGAAAGCTGAATTCAGGGAGTATATAGCAAGGGTATTTGAGGGGAGGTAGCCAGATTGTTGTAGGCTGTAGGATTAAAGCACTCTGAATCTCAAGTGCAAACAAATCATGATGGTGGCAGTTTCAATTAGATTATTCTCCATTATATATGAGGTACCAAAAAAGTTTAAAATGAACCCATAGCAAGCTATTTGAACCAAATACCAAGACGTGGAAAATGTTGATTTTTTTTTCGCCACTTTAGAGCAGTGACTTTATCAAATGCTGTCAAATGTTGAGATTTGAAGACCAGGGAAAGGATCTAAAGGAATGAAGCAGTCCAAATCCCTGGGGAGACAGACTGGAGAAGTGGCCCAGGTACTCTACTGCTAGCTGACCTGAGTCAGTGTAACCTGTGTTACACTGCTAGGTGACCTGAGTCAGTGTTCTTCAGCTTGGAACGACATTTCCAGAGCCTGTTTGTCCCCAGACTTAGAGATCACAGAACAGAAGGGTGAAGTTTCCCTGAAGCTGGCTTGCTTTCCAAGGACAGGTTAAGTTGGCAACACTGCCTTTCCAGTGACTTTCCTCTTACCTGGGTAAAGTTGAATGAGAAGAGCAAGGCCAGCAAGAATTAAGGAATAGAGTCTCATGTCTTCAGGCAGCAGTGGAGGGGAGCTGGCGGAGGAAGAGCAATGGAGTGCGCTTCCTTGCTTAAGGAGAGGAGAGAAAGATCCATTTTCATGCTCAGACACAGCCTTGAGGGAGAAATATTTTCAATGCTCCATTGAGTGGCATGTGGGACAGCTGGTGGACCTTTTGTCTAAGTCTTTTATTGGAAGGAAGGCTGAAAAGCACCCTATGTTCTTGCCTAGATTATTCTATTTCCTTTCCTCTTAGGCATCCCTTGTTTTCCCTTCATGTTCCATCCGAAGGATCCCCAAGTCCACTAAATCTACAACCATCCACCCCTTTCTTCCTATAGTAAATTTTTCTGTATTGCATTCTCGTTTTCAAGCTTTATGTACCAGTTCTTAGTTAATTGATTGATAGCGGGCATAGTGTCTTTTGTGGAATAAGTTAGCCATCACAATTGATACTAAATGTCACAGAAGAAACCACATCAATTTTGATTTCTTTTCTTCCAGTGGGTTAAGCATCATTATTAGGGCTGGGCAGTGGTGGAGCACACATTTAATCCCAGCACTTGGGAGGCAGAGGCAGGCAGATTTCTGAGTTCGAGGCCAGCCTGGTCTACAGAGTGAGTTCCAGGACAGACAGGGCTACACAGAGAAACCCAGTCTCAAAAAAATAAATAAAACAAAACAAACAAACAAAAAGAATACTTGTTGTTTAGGTTTCTAATGATAATCTGTCTGCTCAGGGCAATTCATGACTAAACAAACCATTAGTTGCAGACTGTCATTAAATCTTTCAAGTCTACACATATATAAGGATTTTGAAGATGGTATACTTCTTAATTTTTTCCCATAATCAGTTGTGGTGCAAAAGCTATGTGTATTTTAACTGCAACGATTTGCTATCAGTAGGTCTTATTTTCTTCCTAACACTAAAAGAGCTTGTGTAGGATTTTGTGCAGGAGAATTATCTGGAAGAATGTTCCAGAGGAAAAAAAATCTACCTCCACAAAAGAGTAAGTTATTAACAGATCAATTCTCACAATAAAAGCAAATTATTTTCTGTAAATTTCAGAACTGACAAAAGGATGTGTGAGATCCAATGACGTCAGACATACTTTGGAGAAAAGAAAACTTCTAGTAAAGAATGAAAGTCAGTGAGTTGCCAGTGACTCTAAACGTGTTAGCTACCCAGCCTGCTGACCTGTACTTGATTTCTGGACACCACAGAATAGGAGAGAGAAAATGCCTACAAGTTGTTTTCTGACATCTACACACCCCCACAAACAAACACACACACACACAAAATGGTCCAGACCCACACATGGATACACACAGACATAAAAACAAGTGTTCTTGAAAAGAAATATAAGCATTGAGATTGAGTCTTTATATGTGCATTATATGTCAAAGACAATAGAAACTTGACTATGTGTTTTTATAGATACTTTTAAATTCAATAAAATCGTGTCTACCATTCATCACCATCCCAGGCTTTAACTTATTTTAAGGTTACTTACTGCTTATCTCTTTCCCAACTGGGAGGGCCCTGTAGCACTCAGAGTGTAGGCAGACATTGTCACATCAGAATCCCGGTGATGTATCTCCTGGGCTCACTGCAGCAGTTCTTGCAGTGACCCTTTTATTCTCAGTTATGAGTTACAGATTGGAGATCAAGATGAGGCCCTAGATTGGGGACATATGATTGCCGGTTGGAAAGACAGTAGTATCATTCACCTTGGACTTCGTGAACCATTCCTGTTACCTCGAATTTCAACTGTTGTTTCAGGAAGGGTGTTGGAATGAATGACTCTTGCTATGCTTTGTCTTTCCTTTCATGGTTTGACTAGGATATGTCTTGCTCTGTGTATTTTTGATTTATCCTGGTTGATTTTTTTGGGATTCTTTGATATTGGTAAACTTTACTTAGTTTCTCATCGAAGGTCAGACAAGTTTGGTTATTTGTCTGCCCCTTTCTTTCTGGCTGGACTTATAGTATTCCTGTGTTTGCAGCTGATGGTGTCCCACAAGTCTAAAGTTTTATTTCGTTGGCTCCTTTCTATCTTTTGAACTGGATAATTTCAATGGAGCTTGTATTAGTTCGGGTTTTACTGCTGTGAACAGACACCAATGGCCAATGCAAGTTTTATAAAAGACATTTACTTGGGGCTGGCTTACAGGTTCAGAGGTTTAGTCCACTGTCATCACGGCAGAAGCATGGCAACATCCAGGCAGGCATGGATGGAGGAGGAGCTGAGGGTTCTACACCTTTATTCAAAGGAAACCAGGAACAGACTGGGCATCCTCAAGCATCCAGGAGGTAGATTTCTAAGCCCAACCCCACAGTGACACACTTCCTTCCACAAGGCCACACATTTTAATAGTGCCACTCCCTGGGAAGAACATATACAAGCCACCACATTCCACTCCCTGGCCCCCATAGGCTTGTTAAAACACGAGTCTAATGGGGCCATACCTAAACATAGCATAATGCAAAATACATTTAGTCCAACTTCAAAAGTCCCCACAGTCTGTAGCAGTCTCAATAGTGTTAAAAGTCCAAGATTCAAAGTCTCGTCTGAGATTTGTCTAATCACTTAACTGTAATCCCCAAAGCAAGACAGGAAACCAGCTGGGTAGTCTCCAAACTGCATTTCCATGTCTGATGGCAAAGCAGTCTTCAGATCTTCAACTCCCTTTGCATCTTTGTTGACTGCAACAAGGTTCTTCCTCCTGGGCTGGTTCCACTCCCTGTTAGCAGCTTTCCTGGCAAGCATCCTGTGGCTCTGGCATCTTTAACATCTTGGGGTCCCCAAGTCAATTTCAGCTTCACAGCTTCTTGTTCCAATTTCTGAGTTCCAAACATGATCTTCTGTGCATCTCCAAAGGGCTGGTGTCACTTCTCCAGCTCTGTCCTCTGTGGCACTCTGAGTTCAAGTTGATCCATTCCTCTGCCACTACTGTTCTTGGTGGTCATCCCATGGTACTGGCATCTCCAATATGCTAGGGTCTTCTACTGCAACTATGATTCACCAAAGCCTCTCACAGGCTGTCTTCATGGTATCAAGTCTCAACTCCTTTGCATGACTCCTTCAGTCCTTGGCTGTCAACTACAACTGAGGCTGCACTTTAATCAATGGCCTTCCATGGCCTCTCACAGTGTCAAGCCTCAGCTATTCTTCATGATGCCTTCATGCCTTCAAAACCAGTATCACCTAGATTTTTCTTAAACATTACCATGTACAAATGCAGCATGAGGTACAACCTTGGCTATCTCTGGAACACAGCTTCTTTGTGCTCTCAGGAAACACTTCCCAGAAGATATCACCTAGGTGATGCTTGTTTTTTCTTAATCACCACTAATTTTTTAGCTCCAGCTAACCAGCATCAATTGTCCCAATAGTCTCCTTCTCCTCTTGAATATAAAGCCAGAGACACAATGCCTAAGCTGCTGAGTTCTGCTGTTTGCAGGAGCTGGAACGTTGGCCCCCTTGTTCTATTACATTATCACTAGCTTCCTTTATTCCAACTCCTTCACCGTCTAAGCTTGGCTGTCCTGGATCTTGCTCCATAGACTGACTTTGAATTCAGAGATCTGCATGCCTGTCTCCTAAGCAGTGGGTTTAAAGGTGTGGTTCGTTAAGTATGGATTTAAATTTTTCTTCACCTAGAATTTGCTCTGTTCCAGGTTGGCCTTGAAATCAGAGATCTGTTTATCTTTGTCTCCTGGGATTAAAGGCTTGTACTACCACACCTGAACCTAAATTTAGGTGGGAGGAATCTTGCCTCAAAGTCACAATTCCTTAATTAAGGTTAATATTCTTAATTCAGCTCCATTTCACTACTTGTTGTCCCTTTAATGCTCAAACTATATATTTTGTATGTTTCTTTTCTCAGCTTGTTCCAAAAAATCACTTTCAAGTTAATTTAAAACATATTTATGAGTGTATTACCTAGAAGCTTTTTTGTTTTTTTGGGACAGGGTTTTTCTATATAGCCCTGGCTGTCCTAGAATTCACTCTGTAGACCAGGCTGGCCTTGAATTTAGAAACCCCCCTGCCTCTTCCTCTCAAGTGCTGGGATTAAAGGCATGTGCCACCATTGCCAAGCCCTTGTTTCCATTTCTTTTTTTTTCTTTTCTTTTTTTTTAATTTTATTTTCTAAGTTTTTTTTATATACATTCAAAATCATTTCCCCTTTCCCGTTTCCTCCCTCCCCGAAAGTCCCATAAGTCCTCATATCTGATATAGATCAAAATGTAAAGACAGTATCTGATATAGATCAAAATGTAAAGACAGTACAATTAACACTATAGTCAGGTCAACAATAAACAATGCTCGATAGCTATGATCTTAATGTTTCAGATAAAAAGTCAATCAACAATGCTCTCCTTATTGGCACTTGCAAAAAAGAAATGTAAGCACAGAGTTTGTGAACCTATCTGGGAACCTCATTTGCCAGGAGAGCTCAGCAGTGACTATTCCTGGGAGAGCTCACCATGGGCTGTTCCCTAAACGCTCCTTATGTCCTGTGCTGCCCCTTAGCATGGTTTATGTCAACCAGCTTCTTAGGATGCCTTTCTGCATCTCCAAGTTAGAGTATGGTCTGTCCTGCTCCTGCTTCTCCCTACTTGGCAGTCTGGCTTTTGGGAAAATGGTTTGTATTAAGCTCTATGTATAAATTCTTTCCTCACTCACTTACCTATCTATACTTATCCATATTTTGAAGGGTTTTACTCTTTTAGGGAATCTATTATTTATTAACAGGTATTGTATGCCAGCACATTTGCAGAAAATTAAGGACAATGTTCTGCTTTAATTAAAAATCGCTGCTTACTTTGTACAGCTGAATGAATACAGCTGGGGACAATTTCTCACAAGTGGTAAGGACACACAGTCAGGGTCTCCTGTCTCTCTAGAGCTTCTGGTGTTGACATATGTCTTAGTCATGGTTTCTATTCCTGTACAAATATCATGACCAAGAAGCAAGTTGGGGAGTAAAGGGTTTATTCAGCTTACACTTCCACACTGCTGTTCATCACTAGAGGAAGTCAGGACTGGAACTCAAGCGGGTCAGGAAGCAGGAGCTGATGCAGAGGCCATGGAGGGATGCTCCTTACTGACTTGCTTCCTCTGGCTTGCTCAGCCTGCTCTCTTATAGAATTCAAGAATACCAGGCCAGGAATGGTACCACCCACAAGGGGCCCTCTCCCCTTGATCACCATTTGAGAAAATGACTCACAGGTGGATCTCATGGAGGCACTTCCCCAACTGAAGTTCCTTTCCTTGTGATTACTCTAGCCCGTGTCAAGTTGTCACACAAAACCAGCCAATACAACATACATACCCAAATTGTTAGACACTTGGGAATTATGAAGGAAGACTGGGAAAGCTGAATTCAGGGAGTATATAGCAAGGGTATTTGAGGGGAGGTAGCCAGATTGTTGTAGGCTGTAGGATTAAAGCACTCTGAATCTCAAGTGCAAACAAATCAGGATGGTGGCATTTTGAATTAGATTATTCTTAATTATATATGAAGTCTCCAAAAAAGTTTAAAATGAACCCATTGCAAGCTATTTGAACCAACTACCAAGATATGGAAAATGTTGATTTTTTTTACGCCACTTTAGAGCAGTTTCTTTATCATGTGCTGTCATATGTTAAGATTTGAAGACCAGGGAAAGGATCTGAAGGAATGAAGCAGTCCAAATCCTTGGGGAGACTGACTGGAGAAGTAGCCCAGGTACTCTACTGCTAGCTGACCTGAGTCAGTGTAACCTGTGTTACACTGCTAGCTGAACCTGAGTCAGTGTTCCTCAGCTTGGAACAACATTTCCAGAGCCTGTTTGTCCCCAGACTTAGAGATCACAGAGCTGAAGTGTGAAGTTTCCATGAAGCTGGCTTTCTTTCCAAGGCCAGGTTAAGTTGACAACACTGCCTTTCCAGCGACTTTCCTCTTACCTCGGTAAAGTTGAATGAGAAGAGCAAGGACAGCAAGAATTAAGGAATAGAGTCTCATGTCTCCAGGCAGCAGTGGAGGGGAGCTGGCAGAGGAACAGCAATGGAGTCTGTTTCCTTGCTTAAGGAGAGGAGAGAAAGACCCATTTCAATGCTCAGAAACAGCCTTGAGGGAGAACTATTTTCCATGCTCCATTGAGTGGCATGTGGGCCAGCTGCTGGACCTTTTGTCTAAGTCTTTTATTGGAAGGAAGGCAGAGAAAGCACCCTACCTTGTTGCCTAGAATATTGTATTTCCTTTCCTCATTGGCACCTCTTCGTTTCCCTTCGTGTTCCATTTAAAGGATCCCCAATTCCACTAAATCTACAACCATCCACCCTTTCTTCCTATAGTAATTTTTTCTGTATAGCATTCTCGATTACAAGCTTTATGTACCAGTTCTTAGTTAATTGATTGATAGCGGGCATAGTGTCTTTTGTGGGATAAGTTAGCTATCCCAATAGATACTAAATGTCATAGAAGAAACCAGGTCAATTTTGATTTCTTTTCTTCCAGTGGGTAAAGCATCAATATTAGGGCTGGGCAGTGGTGGAGCACACCTTTAATCCCAGCACTTCAGAGGCAGGGGCAGGCAAATTTCTGAGCTCCAGGCCAGCCTGGTCTACAGAGTGAGTTCCAGGTCAGCCAGGGCTACACAGAGAAACTCTGTCGCAAAAAAAAAAAAAAAAAAAAGACGAAACAAACAAACAAAAAGAATCAGTGTTGTTTAGGTTTCTAGTGATAATCTTCCTGCTCAAGGTAATTCATGACTAAACAAACCATTAGATGCAGACTGTCATTAAATCTTTCAAGTGTACACATATATAAGGATTTTGAAGATGGTATACTTCTTAATTTTTTCCCATAATCAGTTGTGGTGCAAAAGCTATGTGTATTTTAACTGAAACGATTTGCTATTAGTAGGTCTTGTTTTCTTCCTAAAGCCAAAAGAGCTTGTGTAGGATTTTGTCCAGGAGAATATCTGGAAGAATATTCCAGAGGAAAAAAATTCTACCTACACAACAGAGTGAATTCCTTTTTTTTTTCTTCGAGACAGGGTTTTTCTGTATATTCCTGGCTGTCCTGGAACTTGCTCTGTAGACCAGGCTGGCCTCAAACTAAGAATTCCTCCTGCCTCTGCCTCCCAAGTGCTAGGATTAAAGGCGTGCACCACCACCGCCCAGCTCAGAGTGAGTGCTTAACAGATTAATTCTCACACTAAATGTTAATTAATTTCTGGAAAATGCAGAGCTTCCAAAAGGATGTGTGAGATCCAAGAAAGTCAGACATCCTTTGGAGAAAAGAAAACTTCTATTTAAAGAATGAAAGTCAATGAGTTGCCAGTGACTCTAAACGTGTTAGCTACCCAGCCTGCTGACCTGTCCTTGATTTCTGGAAACCACAGAACAGAAGGAGAGAGAAAATACCTACAAGTTCTTCTCTGACATCTATACACAAACACACACACACACACACACACACAAAGTGGTCCACACCCACACACGGATACACACAAACATAAAAACAAGTGTTCTTGAAAAGAAATATAAGCATTGAGATCGAGTCTTTATATGGGCATTATACATCAAAGGCAATAGAAACTTGACTATGTGTTTATATAGATACTTTTAAATTCAATAAAATCATCGCTACCATTCATCATCATTCCAGTCTATAACTGATTTTAAGGTTACTCACTGCTTAGTTCTTTCCCAACTGGGAGGGCCCTGTAGCCCTCAGAGGGCAGGCAGACATTGTCACATCAGAATCCCGGTGATGTATCTCCTGGGCTCACCACAGCAGTTCTTGCAGTGACCCTTTTATTCTCAGTTATGAGTCACAGATTGGAGATCAAGATGAGGCCCTAGATTGGGGACTCATGAGAAGGAGCGAGACGCTGGTAGGCAGGTTGGAAAGACGTTAGTATCATTCATCTTAGACTTCAACCATTCCTGTTACCTCGGATTTCCCCTGTTGTTTCAGGAAGGGTGTTGGAATTAATGAATCTTGCTATGTTTGGTCTTGCCTTTCGTGGTTTGACTAGGATGTGTCTTGCTCTGTGTATTTTTTGTTTATTCTGGTTGATTTTGTTGGGATTCTTTGATATTGAAATTTACTTAATTTTTCATCATGGGTCAGAAAGGTTTGGTTATTTGTCTGTCCCTTTCATTCTGGCTGGACTTATAGTATTCCTGGGTTTGCATCTGATGGTGGCCCACAAATCTACCATTGTATTTCTTTGGCTCCTTTCTGTGTTTTGGACTGGATAATCGCAATGGTGCTGCTTTTGAGATCATAGATTCATTCCCCATCATCTTAAATCTACTGCTAAGATCCTCAACTTAGTTTTTCATTTTCAACACCAGAACTATTTTGTCAACATAGTGAAATTTTTGCTATATCCCAGAAAATGAACAAACCTGCTACGTCCCAGAGGTATATATCCTTTGGGGGATTGTAAGTTAGATCACCCTAAATTTACTCTCTTATCAAACTCTTATCTGTGTGGAGCACTTTTGGAGTTAACTTTGACTGGATTCTTGCTTATGTTCAATGGTCTTAGTCAAACATAGATACTGTATACCATAAACTCACTATGTAAGCATTTGTGGCCATTGATTTTCTTCTTTGAATTGGTCATGCTTTGTGTTACGTGCCTTTAAAAGACACTGAGAAAATACAATTGCTCGCTGACATGTTACTAAACATCAGCTCTCCCATAACTGTCTCTTGCATCTTCTTTTTGTCTTTCCTATAATCATCTTAATTTCCCATCGTGGTTTCCATATTGACTGAGTGACGGGCTTCGGCACTTATCAATCATTTTCAAGGCAACACAATTAGATCACAGGTGCATAGCAGTTTTACTGGGACAGATTACAGAGAGAACAAACTAGAAAGGATGAGCATGTTAACCCACTCCTTGTTTCACCGCTCTCTACCCCACCATAGTTTTATTCTGTTTCTATGTATGTACTGTGCTTTCTTCTGATATTCTACATAACAGCGAGACCAGATACTGGTGCTTATATTACCATGTGTGGCTTATTTCATTTAGGATAATGTTCTCCATACTGATTAAGGAAGCAAATAGTATGATCTTCTGAAAGTGTAATTTATTCCTTTACTTAAGTCAATTTCCCTCTCTATTTCCCTGTATTTTAAGATGCTTAAGTATAATTCAATTAACCTCTTTTCCGAGAGGTACAAGCCAAAAACCGTAGCTCTTGGGAGACTAAGTAGGGAGATCACAAGTTAAAGGCCAGTTTGAGGTGTCAAGTGAGCTCAAAGTTTCAGCTACTAAGACAGGATGTATCTACAAAAGAAAATTTCCCCTACTATCCTCTGTACTTTCATTTTTGTTACCTTTGCTCATCCTATTTATAAGTCCTTTGCTTAATTTTCAAGTATGTGAAACATTTTCCAATTATATTGAAGTTGGAGTCCCCATGACCTAATAATGCAGCCTGTAATACCTGGGCTGTTGGGGGATACTTTTAGACTCAATGAAGGTTAAGGATGTACTTGTGATTCTTCCACTCTGAGAGCCTGTATCTCACATGAAAATTTGTTGTCATCAAATACCTGAGCCTATTCACAGCACTGTAACACCTACACATGCAAAAGGCGTGTGTTTGTGTTTATGTGTGTGTGTGTGTGTCTGTGTGTGTCTGTGTGTGCCTGTGTGTATGTGTGTGTGTGTGTGCTGTTTTCACTTGAGGGCATCTAAAGTTGCTGACAGAGAAGAAGCCTCTGGGGAACCAAGACTATCAAGGCACCTGTTTGCAGATGCCAAATCCGTGCTAATGCTCTTGGTACATCCACAGCTGTTCTTTAATCCTGGAGAGTCACAGAGAAGTCTGGATGTCCCTGGAGTATTACAACAATCGTTACGTTAATGGAGCTCATGATTTTTCACACATGTGTAGAAAGAGTTCCTGTTATTACTCTTTCCTTCTCTAAATCTTGTTTTGTAACCAACTTAAGAGTCTTTAGATACCTTGCTACATACAATTAAAGGAAAAGTATATGGCAAATATGTCAGTAAGAGTCATTAGAATGCAGATGTTTCAACATCTGTGTCCATCAGCACATTTGCTTCTCACCCAGATGGAATTCCGGAAGGGGCATGTGTAGACTCACTTCATCTTCAGTGGAGACTAGCTGTCACAGGCCTTAGGTAATTGTTGGAACCTGGTTAATTTTTTTGGCTCTGAGTTCCCTTGGCACCAAAGCATGATACTAAGATGAACTATAGATGACGATATATTTCCCCTCTAGAGAAACATGAGTTGGCTATGAAAGAAAAGGTTTACATATGTCAGTGCCTACAAGGGCTCCTGAGGGATGTGGTGGTCACTTTCAGTACACGGATTGCCCTTCTCTAGTGACTGGTGAGTGGTTATGGTGAAGCCAAGGCAAAGGCTGTACAGCTGTGCTGTTTTGCTTAATCCAGAGCTGACATCCAAACTGTTTGTCCTTTAAGCGACCCCCTGGCTGAGGGCCAAGATATTCCTAGGACAGCCTAAGAGGCTCATGGATGTGCTTTCATTCTCACAGGATTTGCAGCACACATACAGACATGGCCACAAAGAGGCAAACAGGGAAGGGTAGGGAGGGAGGGAGGGAGGGAGAGGGAGAGAGAGAGAGAGAGAGAGAGAGAGAGAGAGAGAGAGAGAGAGAGAGAGAGAAATTATTCAACATTTGATGCTGTTACTAAAGCCTTGCATGCGCAGACTTCTGCAGTGAGTTTTGACAAAGAGAGTTATGTTGAAAACCCAGGCTATAGAAACAAAGAGAAGGTTTTATAGTTCTGGAGTCGTAGATGAAACCTGAGAATAGGGTGAGGTGTGGGGCAGTGAATTGTCTCACATTGCAGGCCATGTTGGTTGGAAACTCACTAAGTAGCCTCAAGATCTGAAATAAATGCGATCCTCAGGCCTTTGTCTACTGCAGGGCTGGCATCACATATGTGAGCACTAGCATTGTTTCTGTCTTAGGGTTTTAGTGCTGAGAACAGACACCATGACGAATGCAAATCTTATAAAGGACAGCATTTAACCTGGGCTGGTTTACAAGCTCATAGATTCAGTCCGTTATCATAAATGTAGGAACATGGCAGCATTCAGGCAGGCATGGTGCAGGAGTTGCTGAGAGTTCTACATCTTCATCTGAAGTCTGTTAGCAGAATACTGCCTTCCAGGCAGCTAGTGTGAGGTTCTTAAAGCCCACACCCTTAATGACACACCTACTCCATCAAGGCCACACCTACTCCAACAAAGCCACACCTTCTCCAACAAGGCCACACCTACTCTAACTGGGCCACACCTTCTAATAGTGCCACAGATTGAGCCAAGCAAATACAAACCATCACACCTGACAATCCTTGTTTTTGAACATTCTTCAGCTCTAGTGAAGGACAAGTAGAATTAGGGGAACTACCATGGTTTAGGTCAGGATAACCTAGGTGTAGAGGAATTTAACGCAGCAACATGGCTTCTCCAGCAAGGTGTCATATCCAAAGACCTTCTAGGCCTATGTGATCTTGCTGGAATGCAGACACTCTGCATTCCAGTATGACCTGGCTTTCTATAAAGACACTTTCTAATACACACCATTAATCCCTATCAATGAGGGAAAGATTCATTTGTAGAAGGAAGCAGCCATTTTTGATAGCAGCCACGTTTGAGAGGCAAAGTGACCAATCAGATAAATGTTTGACAGAATGAGTCAGAGATACTATACATCCAACTCTGGTAAGAACAGCACAGAAAAGAGAGGGTAATTAAGAGAAGCACAGGGATAGAAATGGGGGTGTGATCGTGGAGTGTAGCAGTTTTACTGGGACAGATTGCAGAGAGAACAAGCTAGAAAGTACGAGCATATTAAACAGTTAAGTCTCAAGGCTGAACCATTCCAGGCCTATGTTCTCAGATGGAGGCTGGAAGCTGAAGCTTTCAAGGTTTGGATTTCCAGAGGATTGGATTGTATGAAGTCCAGAAGTATCCAGGCCTTGTCCTAGGGAGAGTTAGAACAGAGAAAGCAACCCTCAGCCCAACCATGTGTTCATAAAGCTTGCGTACAGCTCCCATCACTTCATCTAATGAAATAAAAGTGACATTTACATCTAGGCCTGAGTCAAAAGAATTTCATTCCATGTGGTACCTGTGTGGATCCAGAGAGGATCCAGAGAGGAATACCCAAATAGAGTTACCTGAGTTGTTGATGGTTGGGAGCAACACCCACAGAGAGTTATAGATGTAGCTGTGACAGCACTTTGCCTGGCTAGTAGGCTGAAGAGGTTCAAACCACTGAAGCTTGCTAGTCAGCATAGCTAGCCAAGTTGTTGAACCTCTAGTCACTGAGAAACCCTGTCTCAAACATACGATCATAGAAAAATACGGGCACTGCTGTGGGCGTTGTCATGAACACGCTTAACACAAAAGCCCCATTGAAAAAGTTAGCATGGTCCTGAACTCATGGATGGATATCAAGTTTAAGATGACACGTGGAGTCAGTGATTTGCCTCAAATTGGAGAAACTTTTGTCTAGGAGTCAAACAAATATTCAACTGAGCCCTGAAAAGGAGGCAATCTTCTGTCCTTGGTCTACCATGTGGCCAGCATGAGCTATGTGACCTCCAGCCCACCTATTACTGTATGTTGTTGAAATTCCTCTTGTTTGAATGGGATAATGGCAAGCCTAGAGGGAACTGTCAGGGTCCCACACCAGGGCACCCTGGACTTCTGTCAGCAGGGCTTCATACCTTATGGTATGATTTACCTGGATTTCTGGGTGTCAATGAAGTCAAAGGCTACAGCAACAGAGCAGAGATTTGGAAGGAGAGAGCAGACTGTCTGGTCATTCAAGGGTGTTAAGATCACAGGGGGGAGGTACCTGTGCACAATGTCAAAATGTCTAAAGGTCAAGATGGTGAACCTGATGCAGTAGGTTGAGTGCCACTCACATTTGCGGATTCCTATTGGGTCATAGGCTGTGTGAGATACCCTATGTCTTCGGCGCAAGAACATGAATGCATAGACATAATTTCTAAGGTAAGTTTATTGGTGAAAGTAGAAAACCTCATAAGATAAGACAACTGGCAGATAGTTTTGAACATTAAAAGGACATACTAGAGGTCACGAATGACACCAGTGTAGAGGACAGGTAACCTTCAGAGGGCTTCTCAGAGGCACACCTCAGAGTCCAGTGATCATGCTGAGGTGAGGCTAGTTGCCAAGAGTGAAAAGGGATGTGATCCCACCCACTATTTTGTGTTCACTTGGAAGTAACCTGATATGATACGATACAGTCATGTCATCTAGGTAGTTAATTGTGGAGAGGATCAGCCTGAAAGAATCTAGCAAGTCTCAGCATCGAGGTGGCTTCTTCAGGTGATAGCTCATTCTCCATCACTGTCCTCTGAGGAGGAGGAGACCCAAAGGTCCTCATAGAGAACACTCACTTTGACCTGGGATCCTGCTGCCTCTCCTTCCCCAGGGAAGGCAGGGCTCTCTGAAGGAAGTGTTTGCTTCTCAAGGGGAAGTGTTGGGGAATCTGTCAGGAACCTAGAGCTCCAGCAGTTACTGCCCTCTCTGGTAAAGATCATTCTCAGGTTTTGGCTTCCAACATGGTCAACCGATGACTGGTGGGATGCAATACAGGGTCTGGTTGCGACCAGAGCAGCCCTGCTATGGAGCTGTTGTTGGTCAGTTCTGGGCACCTGGGCTGCTAGTTTCTTGCTCATTTCAGCTGAACCTTTTAGTCCAATTCTGATGACAATGGGAGGAGACGAACTGTCCAGGGTGTCCTTGGAACCAGTTCTTTCATGGCTCTTCTCTGGTACATTGGTAGAGTTAATTCTTTGTTTCTTTGGGGGATTCTGGCTAGGCTGTATGGGGCACTGGAAAGTTTTCTTGCCTGGGGCCGGGAAGCTGAGTTTGGGGTTCTGTTTATTCTGGTGGGTGACAGGATGCTGGTGAGGCTGCATTTTCCTACAGGGACACTCTGTTTTTGACTCTTTATGGAACAGTTCACCCATTGCATTACTTTTGGGGACAGCAACGGGGTGTTGGTGCGACACACCCTGTAGCTTTTGCTCCAGGAGCTCTTCTGAGGATGTGCTTCTTCCATCCTGCCTGAATACTGACTTGACAATACCAGGGACAGCCACAATTTGACCTTTCTTCTGCCTGGAATGTGAGAAGCAGGAGCTGTCAAACGTTTGGAGGGCAGGCTTTCCAGGGCACATCTGATTCCCAAGAGAAGTTTTGACTGGTGGCACAGACATCTTTCTGTTCCCAGGAATGCTTGGCATCTGTGACTGCTGTTGAAAAGACAGACATATGGAGAGAACATTAGGGCACTGTCAGCATGGAGGGCAGTGAAGGCTTTCAAAACAACACCAGGAGTTCATGGGATTTAAGGTGATAGTTTGTATCAGCTCAGTCTGATGTGAAATCATCAGGCTGTGGGAACCCACATCAGGTATGCCAAACTTGCAGCATGGTGGGTTGGGAAATGGAAGGGAGTTTCAGCCTCCCTACAAAATTTAAGTGAACCTTTTTCTGATAATCCAAATGTATCTGTGTGTGTTTGTGTGTGTCTGTTCATGTATCTATGCGTGTGTGAATATGTTTGTGTGTATGTATATGTGTGTGTGTGTGTGTGTGTGTGGTCTGACAAGAGGTACATGAAGGGAAATATTGATATATGGATCGTCAGAGAGACAGCTAGGAAGATGGCCATGATCCTTCTGTGGTCATAGAAGAATAGTTAGATTCAAATTACTATGTAATTTACAGTATAGTTTTGAAAATTCTAATTATCTCACTTGGAATTTGAAACAGGGTAAGAGGCATTGGCTTGCCTTGAATTTGTCTCTCCCAATGGTCTTTGAAAGCTCCTCTTTGGGCCCTGTGACCTCACTGCCTCCCTGGCTAGCCTCATGAAGCGACCATCCATCTCCAGTTTCTCTTGCTGTGCTTTCTGCTCATATTCCTAGCCATCTACCCCCTGTGGTCAGCCGTCCTAAATCCCAGTAATCAGGTAAAATCAAAACTCTAGAGGCTTGTAATTTATCAGTCAGATTTATCTTAGTAAATTCTCAACCCACAAAAAACCCACACAACAAACTCAAAACTCAATTGACATAAAGACAAGTGACACACCTAGATGGGGCAGACACACCCTAATTATTATTTAATCATCTATCTGAGAAATCCCCAGTACTTATGGCTCTCAGGACTTCGTGGTTCTGGCTCCTCTTCCTCTCCTGTAGGTTCCATCTTGTCCCTTCCTGTCCTTAAACAGGTCACCAGAAATCTCAGAGAGCAGACTCTGTTTGTAACCTGACCGAAGAAGGAAGGAGGACCTGGAGACATAAACCCATGGACAAGTGAGAATGAACACGCCATCCTCCAGGTGAGCTGGACCATAAGGAGACCTATAGCAGAGGCTCACTCTCTCATCCAAACCCAAGTCCATCTGAACTATGACAATGAACAAATGATTCCTTGCTGCCAGAGAGGATTTTTGAAATCTGGCGTGTACAGTGGACATGTAGTGAGCAAATAGACTGTGCAGAAAGATATGTGCCAAGTGGCAGAACAGAGGAAGGGACATTCAGGTACAGGGTATCTACTTTACTTACAGCCAAGTTGAGCTGCTGGTCCCCCCTTTGTGGCTCCATTGGAAAATTCTGGAAGGGAGCCTTCTTCTGCTGCTTATCATACCTGTGAGACAGACAATGGTGTGGGGACAGATCAGCTTTAGTCTCAAATAGTCTCTCACTCACTCACTCACTCCCTCCCTCCCTCCCTCACTCCCTCCCTCCCTCACTCAATCTTTCACTCCCTCCCTCCCTCCCTCCCTCCGTCAATCACAAACTCTACTCTCACTTGCCAGCAGATTATTTACAAAAGCTCTGGCCCTTCCAGGAGCTCCATAAACTCTGCTTTACCTGGAGACTTCTCTCCTGCCAGCCCTGTTCCCATCACTTACCTCTGTCTGGTGACTTGACTGAGTTTCTGTAGACCCTGGGGCCTGCAAGGATACTTGTTCTCTTTCTTCTTCCTGGCTCCCAGAGGCTGTGGGGCTAGGAGCACATGGCCTTGCTTCATGGGGCACACTCTGCTTCTTGCAGTGTCTGTCAAAGCCTGGCCAGTACAGATGCACATGCTTGCAGCCCACCATTGGACTGATTTAGGAGATGCTAATGGAGGAGTCAGGGGAAGGACTGAAGGAGCTGATGTGCTTTGCAACCCCATAGGAAGAACAACAATATCAAACAACCAGACCCCCCAGAGCTCCCAGGGACCAAATCACAAACCAAAGAGGACACATGGGGGAACCCATGGCTCTAGCTGCAAATATAACAGAGGATGGCCTTGTCATGAGTCAAGGGAGTGGAGTCCCTTGGTTCTGTGGAGGCTCAATGCCCAAGTGAAGGGGAATGCCAGGGCGGTGAGGCAAGTAGTGAATGGGTAGGAGGGGAGCGCCCTCATAGAAGTGGGTGGAGGGAGATGGGATAGGGAACATGTGGAGGGGAATCAGGGAAAGAGGATAACATTTGAAATTTAAATAAATAATATACCCAATAATAATAACAATAATAATAATAAACCAAATTTTGATATCTAATCCATCCAATCCCATCATTCTGGTAAAGTCTCTATTACCCTTGTATTACTAAAGTGTTACCTTGCCTTTCAACCTCCTCTTTCCTGCTTCTGTCCTATTGTTCTTGTTAACTGAAATACATCAACCTTGAACTTGATATCCATGCATGAAACTCAGCGGGAGAAAGGCTCAGTGGTGCACTGGGATTCAGGGGACACATCTACCCAGTGCACTCTACCAGCTGGCTACTCAGGACTTTCTTCTTTTTTTTTATGTTAGTAACATTTTTTTAATTTTATTTTCTATATTCTTTATTACATTCCAAATGATTTCCCCTTCCCAGTTCCCCCCTCCCTGAATGTCCCACAATCCCTCTTCCCTCCCCATGTTCCCCATTTGCCTAAGAATGTCATGAATTCATTGTTTTTAATTGCTGAGTAGTATTCCGTTGTGTAAATATACATGGAAAATATTTCTGATAAAATTCAAGAAATATATAGAAAAACACATCAAAACTTACTATTTCATGAAAAATTATGCAGATAACATAGTAGGCATAAAAATATTCCTAAATTGATTGAAAGTAGAGGTAAAAATATTTTTTAATAAAATTCAAGATTTACCTGCAAAATATCTCTGATAAAATTGAAGAAATTCATACAGATAAATTGGCAGTAATTAAAATATTCTTGAGTTGATTGAAAGTAGAATTATAACCATTTTCTGATAAAATTGAAGATTTGCATGGAAAATATTTTTGTTGAAATTGAAAAAAATATGTGGAAAAAACATTAAAATTCAAGATTTTTATGGAAAATTATACAGATAAAATGGTAGGCATAACAATATTACTTAGTTGATTGAAATTGAAATTATAAATATTTTTTGATAAAACTGACGATTTACCTGGAAAATATCTGATAAAATTGAAGAAATATATAAAAAACTCATTGAGATTGACTATTTCATGGAAAAATTATACAGATAAAATGGTAGGCATAAAGAAATTCCTATGTTATTTGAAATTGGAGTTTTTCATGTAGATTTTTGGTTTCGTCGGGGGGTTGGGGTGTGGAGGTGTTTGTAGTTTCACTTGCAATCAATTTAGGAATGTTTTTGTGCCTACCATTTTGTTGGTATAATTGTCCATGATAATCTTCAATTTTAACATTTCTTTGTATTTTTCTTCAAATTTGTCAGAAGTATTTTCCATGTGGATCTTTAGTTTTATCAGACGATGTCTATAATTTTACTCTCAATCAACTTAGCAAGATTTTTATACCTTCCATTTTATCAGTATAATTTTCCATGTAATAGTCAGTTTTATCATGTTTCTCTATATATTTCTTGAATTTTTTCAGGAATATTTTCCTTGTAGATCTTGAAATTTATCAGAAAGTGTTTACATTTTTACACAGGACTTTCTATTGGTTTAAGCCCATATCCCAGCCTTCTTCTCTGGTGGATCCTGCACAACACAAAGATTTGGTGGTGTAGCGCTCTCACCTAGGTCCAGGGTTGGCTGACACATAGAAGCCTCCACTTACCATAGGATACTCCCTTTCAGTGATGGAAGTGTCTGTTCCCATGAGCCTCTCCCCTCGCTCTGGGCTGTTTGAGTTGGAATGGTTGGAAGGCCCTTGGTCTTCATTTGTGACTCCATTTTGTGGACCTGATGGTTTTTATTTCCTGAAACAGAAGTTAAAAAAGAGTTTCAAGCAATTGAATCAAGCTTCATGACATGATAGGAATACGGGGCCTGGCGGCAGCCATCAAGTAACAACCTGTTTGTGTTTTTCCACCTCCCAAGAATATTCCATCAGAGACTTAGAGACATGAAGTTGTAACATTCAGGGAATGTTTCCCCCCAAGAATCCACCACCACTGCCAAACCCTTAATGAGAAAGTACTATCACATGAGAAATTCATCCCCATTTCAGATTCACTTCAGAACACTCCTGTTTCTAAGCACTCACCTCAAGCAGGATTTGGTAAAAGATTTGCACCTCAGAGCCTGCCCTCCATCTGTGATCTGTCCAGCCGCTTCTCTGAGTTGTGGAGTCCGGATCTGCGTCCCACTTTCAGGAGGCTGTCTAGACCAGGAATGGAAAGAAAGTGCTGCGCAGGCTTCTTATAAGGTCCTCTGAAGGTCATGATCTCTGTGATGCAATCCAATCAAAGTAGCGGATTAAGAACACCTGACCTCTTTTCCCCACGCCTGATGGTATTACCCCACCCTTCCCTATGCCCCACCTTGTTCCACAGCCCATACTTCCTCCTCGCCACTCTGACTCCACGTGAATGTCCCCGCTCACCACTCCACCTGAACTCTAAAATCCCTGGAGCCTGCAGTCTCTTGAGGTGCATCTATTCTGACTGAACCCAGACCCTGCTGTCTTCTGCTGTATAACTGTTAGGGGCCTCATATCAGCTGGTGTATGCTGTCGCTTTGGAGGTCCAGATAAATTGAGATCACTGGTTTTCCTACAGGGTCGCCCTTCTCTTCAGCTTCTTTCTACCTTTCCCTAATTCAACCACGGGTCACCCTCCTCTTTAGCTTCTTTCTACCTTTCCCTAGTTCAACCACAGGCAGCAGTGGTGGATTCTTGAAGGAAAACATTCCCTGAATGTTACTATTCAGCAGCTTTTGTCCATTGGTTGGGTGCAAATATCTGCATCTGACTCTTCCAGCTGCTTGTTGGGTCTTCAGGAGTGCGGTCGTGCCAGGTCCCTTTTTGTGAGTGCTCTGGAAAGGCAAAAAATGCACAATAGCAAAAACAATTCTCAACAATAAAAGAATGGCTGGGAGAATTACCATCCCTGATCTCAAACTGTATAACAGCAATAGTGATAAAATCTCCATGCTATTGATACAGAGACAAACACGTTAATCAATGGAATAGAATTGAATACCCAGAAATAATACCACACTTTTATGAATACCTGATCTTTGACAAAGATGACAAAAATATACAATGGAAATAAAGCATCTTCAATAAATGGTGCTGGTCTACCTGGCTGTCTATATGTAGAAAAATGAAAATAGCTCCCTCATTGTGGCCTTTCACAAAGCTCAAGTCTAAGTGGATCAAGGACCCCAACATAAAACTATATACCTTGAACTATATACACTGGATTTAATAGAAGATAAGTTTGGAAAGAGCCTTGAACTCATGGGAACAGGGGAAAATTCCTAAACAGAACTTCAATGGCTCATGCTTTAAGATCAAGAATTGATAAATGGGAGCTTTAAATCTGTAAAGTTTCTGTAAGGCAAAGGACATAGTCAATAAGACAAATCTGCAACCTACAGATTGGTCAAAAAATCTTCACTAACTCCACATCAGATAGAAGGTAATATCCAGAACACTTGATCTTAAGGCATCAATGTAGAGGCTTTAGTCTTGATTTAATCCTTTAAGGCAAGGAATAGGGAGTGGAAGGAGATGGCCAAATAGGGTAAATGCTTTTGATTGGTTTGTTTTATGCAGATGTATCATGAGGGGCCACATCAGGAATGCCATAGCCTTGACTTCCATTGTATTCTAAGAATTCCAAATTCAAGTCCCTAAGTCTCAGACTGAACATGCTTGGGAGGGGGAAATGTAGATACAGGTTCATTTGTGATGGGCAGCAGAAGACCACTAATCATAGGTGGGGTCATACATTTTAAGGCCTGGGGGCATTGAGTTCCAACACCTCAGAGAAAGCCAAGAGGCTCATAGGAGCAGACTATTCCCTCACTGAAGGAGGAGAAGCCTAGGGTATGCTGAGACCTGTTGTGTCAGCCATTCCTAAGGCTAGATGAGACAATGGACTGGGCTTTATCACAAAATCTTTGTTTTGTGTGAGATCCACCAAAGAATGCTGGGATATGTATGCCCATAAATTAGCTAGCTGAGAGAATGCGTCCAGGGCTTGCTCTACTTTAATAGCTGTGCTCTGAGGCAGACATTGTCACATCAGAATCCTGGTGATGCATCTCCTGGGCTCACCCCAGCAGTTCTTGCAGTGACCCTTTTATTCTCAGTTATGAGTCACAGATTGGAGATCAAGATGAGCCTCTAGATTGAGGAATCATGAAAAGGAGCAAGTCGCCTGCAGGCAGGTTGGAAAGATGTTAGTCTCATTCACCTTGGACTTCAATCATTCGGATTTCACCTGTTGTTTCAGGAAGGTTGTTGGAATGAACGTCCCTTGCTATGTTTGGTCTTCCCTTTCGTGGTTTGACTAGGATGTGTCTTGCTCTGTGTATTTTTAGTTTATCCTGGTTGATTTTGTTGTGATTCTTTGATATTGGAAAACTTTACTTAGTTTTTCATCAAAGGTCAGACAGGTTTGGTTATTTGTCTGCCCATTTCTTTCTGGGTGGACTTATAGTATTCCTGGGTTTGCAGCTGAAGGTGGCCCACAAATCTAACGTTGTATTTCTTTGGCTCCTTTCTCTTGTTTGGACTAGATAATCCCAATGGAGCTGCTTTTGAATTCATAGATTCATTCCCCATCATCTTAAATCTACTGCTAAGCTCCTCATCTTAGTGTTTAATTTTCTTTTTTTTTTTAATTTTATTTTCTAAGTTTTTTTTATATACATTCAAAATCATTTCCCCTTTCCCGTTTCCTCCCTCCCCGAAAGTCCCATAAGCCCCCTTCCCTCCCTCTTTTCGCCATTCAACCCCCTCTTGCTTCTTTGTCCTGGCGTTCCCCTACATCCAGTCTTTCCAGGACCAGGGGTCTCTCCTTCCATCTTCTTAGAAATCTATTGATATGCGAATTGTGTCTAGGGTATTCTGAGATTCTGCTTTAATACCCCCTTATCAGTGACTGCATACCATGTGTGTTATTTTGTGATTGGGTTACCTCACTAAGGATGATATTTTCAAGTTCTGACCATTTGCCTAGGAATTTCCTGAATTCATTGTTTTTAATTGCGGAGTAGTATTCCATTGTGTAAATATACCACATCTTCTGAATCCATTCCTCCGTTGAGGGATATCTGGGTTCTTTCCAGCTTCTGGCTATTATAAATAAGGCTGCTATGAACATAGTTGAGCATTTTCCTTATTGCATGCTGGGAAATCCTCTGGGTATATGCCCAGGAGTGGTATAGCCGGATCCTCTGGGAGTGTCATGTCCAGTTTTCTGAGGAACCGCCAGACTGCTTTCCAGAGTGGTTTTACCAGCTTGAAATCCCAACAGCAGTGGAGGATTCTTTGATATTGAAATTTGATATTTGAATTTGATATTGAAATTTACTTAATTTTTCATCAAGTGTCAGAGAGGTTTGGTTATTTGTCTGCCCCTTTCTTTCTGGCTGGACTCATAGCTTTCCTGGGTTTGCATCTGATGTTGCCCACAAATCTAACATTGTATTTCTTTGGCTCCTTTCTGTGTTTTGGACTGCATAATCTCAATGGAGCTACTTTTGAGTTCATAGATTCATTCCCCATCATCTTAAATCTACTGCTAAGCTCCTCAACTTAGTTTTTCATTTTCAACACCAAAACTTTTTTGTCAACATAGTGAAATTTTTGCTATATCCCAGAAAATGAACAAACCTGTAACTTTCCAGAAGCATATATCCTTTGTGGGATAGTGAGTCAAGAGCACCCAAAATTTACTTCCTTATCAAAATCTTATCTGTGTGGAGCACTTTTAGAGTTAACTTTGACTGGCTTCTTGCTCATGATCAATGGTTTTAGTCAAACATAGATACTGTATATCATAAACTCACCACGTAAGGATTTGTGGCCATTGCCGTTCTTCTTTGAATTGGTCATGCTTTGTGCTACTTGCCTTTAAAAGACACTGAGAAAATACACTTGCTTGCTGACATGGTAGTAACCATCAGACCTCCCATAACTGTCTCTTGCATCTTCTTTCTGCCTTTCCTATAAGCATCTTAACTCCCCGTCATGGTTTCCATATAGACTGACCGACTGGCTCCAGCACTTATCAATCATCTTCAAGGCAACACAATTAGATCCCAGGTGCGTAGCAGTTTTACAGAGACAGGGTGCAGAGAGAACAAGCTAGAAAGGATGAGCATATTAACCCACTCCTTGTTTTACCCCTCTCTACCCCACCAGAGTTTTATTCTGTTTCTATGTATGTACTGTGGTTTCTTCTGATATTCTACATAACAGCGAGACCAGATACTGGTGGTTATATTACCATGTGTGGCTTATTTCATTTAGTATAATGTTCTCCATACTGATTAAGGAAGCAAATGGCATGATCTTCTGAAAGTGTAATTTATTCCTTTGCTTAATCAATTTCCCTCTCTATTTCCCTGTATTTTAGATGCTTAAGTATAATTCAGTTAAACTCTTTTCTGAGAGGGACAAGCCAAAAATTGTAGCTCTTGGGAGACTAAGTAGGGAGATCACAAGTTAAAGGCCAGTTTGAGGTGTCAAGTGAGCTCAAAGTTTCAGTTACTAAGACAGGATGTATCTAAAAAAGAAAATTTCCCCTACTATCCTCTGTACTTTCATTTTTGTTACCTTTGCTCATCCTATTTATAAGTCCTTTGCTTAATTTTCAAGTATGTGTAACGTTTTCCAATTGTATTGAAGTTGGAGTCCCCATGACCTAATAATGCAGCCTGTAATACCTGGGCTGTTGGGGGATACTTTTAGACTCAATGAAGATTAAGGATGTACTTGTGATTCTTCCACTCTGAAAGCCTGTATCTGACTTGAAAATTTGTTGTCATCAAATACCTGAGCCTATTCACAGCACTGTAACACCTACACATGCAAAAGGCGTGCGTGTGTGTTTATGTGTGTGTATGTGTGTGTGTGTGCTGTTTTCACTTTAGGGCATCTAAATTTGCTGACAGAGAAGAAGCCTCTGGGGAACCAAGACTATCAAGGCACCTGTTTGCAGATGCCAGATCCGTGCTAATGCTCTTGGTACATCAACAGCTATTCTTTAATCCTGGAGAGTCACAGAGAAGTCTGGATGTCACTGGAGTATTTCAACAATCGTTACATTAATGGAGCTGATGATTTTTCATACACGTGCAGAAAGAGTTCCTGTTATTACTCTTTCCTTCTCTAAATCTTGCTTTGTATCTAACTTAAGAGTATTTAGATACCTTGCTACATATAATTAAAGGAAAAGTGTATGGCAAATATGTCAGTAAGAGTCATTAGAATGCAGATGTTTCAACATCTGTGTCCATCAGAACATTTGCTTCTCACCCAGATGGAGTTCCGGAAGGGGCATGTGTAGACTCACTTCATTTTCAGTGGAGACTAGCTGTCACAGGCCTTAGGTAATTGCTGGAACCTGGTTAATTTTTTGGCTCTGAGTTCCCTTGGCACCAAAGCATGATACTAAGATGAACTATAGACGAAGATATATTTCCCCTCTAGAGAAACATGAGTTGGCTATGAAAGAAAAGGTTTACATATGTCAGTGCATATAGGGGCCCCTGAGTGATGTGGTGGTCACCTTCAGTACATGGATTGTCTTTCTCTAGTGACTTGTGAGTGGTTATCGTGAAGCCAAGGCAAAGGCTCTACAGCTGTGCTGTTTTGCTTAATCCAGAGCTGACATCCAAACTGTCTGTCCTTCAAGTGACCCCCTGGCTGAGGGCCAAGATATTCCTAGGAAAGCCTAAGAGGCTCATGGATGTGCTTTCATTCTCACAGGATTTGCAGCAGACATAAACACATGGCCACAAAGAGACACAAAGGGAAGGGGAGGGAGGGAGGGAGGGAGGGAGGAAGGGAGGGACGGAGGGAGGGAGGGAGGGAGGGAGGGAGGGAGGGAGAGAGAGAGAGAGAGAGAGAGAGAGAGAGAGAGAGAGAGAGAGAGAGAGAGAGAGAGAGAGAGAGAGAGAAATTATTCAACATTTGATGCTGTTACTAAAGCCTTGCATGTGCAGACTTCTGCAGTGGGTTTTGACAAAGAGAGTTATGTTGCAAAACCCAGGCTATAGAAACAAAGAGAAGGTTTCATAGTTCTGGAGTCATAGATGAAACCTGAGAATAAGGTGAGGTGTGGGGCAGTGAATTGTCTCACATTGCAGGCCATGTTGGTTGGAAACTCACTAAGTAGCCTCAAGATCTGAAATAAATGCGATCCTCAGGCCTTTGTCTACTGCAGGGCTGGCATCACATATGTGAGCACTAGCATTGTTTCTGTCTTAGGGTTTTAGTGCTGAGAACAGACACCATGACCAAAGAAAACCTTATAAAGGACAGCATTTAACCTGGGCTGGTTTACAAGCTCAGAGATTCAGTCCATTATAATAAAGGTAGGAACATGGCATCATCCAGGCAGGCATGGTGCAGGAGTAGCTGAGTTCTACATCTTCATCTGAAGGCTGTTAGCACAATACTGCTTTCCAGGCAGCTAGGGTAAGGTTCTTAAAGCCCACACTCTGAATGACACACCTACTCCAACAAGGCCACACCTACTCTAACTGGGCTACACCTTCTATTAGTGCCACAGACTGAGCCAAGCAAATACAAACCATCAGAGCTGACAATCCTTGTTGTTGAACATTCTTCAGCTCTAGTGAAAGACAAGTAGAATTAGGGTAACTGCCAGAGCTTAGATCAGGATATCCTAGGTGCAGAGGAATTTAACCCAGCAACATGGCTGCTCTGGCAAGGTATCATATCCAAAGACCTTCTAGGCCTATGTGATCTGGCTGGAATGCAGACACTCTGCATTGCAGTATGACCTGGCTTTCCATATAGACACTTTCTTATACACTCCTTTAATTCCTAACAATGAAGGAAAGATTCATTTGTAGAAGGAAGCAGCCATTTTTGAAAGCAGCCATATTTGAGAGGCAAAGTGACCAATCAGAGAAATGTTTGACAGAATGAGTCAGAGATACTATATATCCAACTCTGGTAAGAACAGCACAGAAAAGAGAGGGTAATTAAGAGAAGCACAGGGATAGAAATGGGGGTGTGGTCGTGGTACATGGCAGTTTTACTGCGACAGGTTGCAGAGAGAAGAAGCTAGAAATGACGAGCATATTAAACGGTTAATTCTCAAGGCTGATCCATTCTAGGCCTAGGTTAGCAGAAGGATGCTGGAAGGTGAAGCCTTCAAGGGTTGGATTTGCAGAGGATTAGATGGTATGAAGTCTAGAAGTATCCAGGCCTCGTTCTAGTGAGAGTTAGAACAGATAAAGCAACCCTCAGCCCAACAATGTATTCATAAAAATTGGGTACAGCTCTCATCACTTGATCTAACGAAATAAAAGTGACATTTACCTTTAGGCCTGAGTCAAAAGAATTTCATTCCATGTGGTACCTATGTGGATCCAGAAGGGACTACCCAAATAGAGTTACCTGAGTTGCTGCTGGTTGGGAGCAACACCCACAGAAAGTTATAGATGTAGCTGTGACAGCACTTTGCCTGGCTAGTCAGCTGGAGAGATGCAAACCACTGAAGCTTGCTAGTCAGCATAGCTAGCCAAGTTGTTGAACCCCTAGTCACTGAGAGACCCTGTCTCAAACATACGATCATAGAAAAATACAGGCACAGCTGTGGGTGTTGTCATGAACACAACACAAAAGCCAGATCGAAAAAGTTTGCAATGTCCTGAATTCATGGATGGATGTCAAGTTTAAGATGACACATGGAGTCAGTGATTTGTCTCAAACTGGAGAAACTTTTGTGTAGCAGTCAAACAAGTAGCCAACTGAGCCCTGAAAAGGATGCAATCCTCTGTCCTTGCTCTACCATGTGGCCAACACGAGCTATGTGACCTCCAGCCTGGTTATTACTGTGTGTTGTTGAACAACCTCTTGTTTAAATGGGAGAATGGCAAGACTAGAGGGTACTGACAGGGTCCCACATCTGGGCATCCTGGACTTCAGTCAGCAGGGCTTCATATCTTATGGTAGGTGTTACCTGGATTTCTGGATATCAAGGAAGCCAAAACCTACAGTATCACAGCAGAGGTTTGGAAGGAGCAAGCAGACTGTCTTGTCTCTCAAGGGTCTTATGATCACAGGTGGGAGGTACCTGTGCACAACGTCAAAATGGCTAAGTGTCAGCATCGTGAACCTGATGCAGTAGGTTGGTTGCCACTCGGGTTTTCAGATTGCTATTGAGTCATAGGTAGTGTGAGAAACCCTATGTCTTCGGCGCAAGAACATCAATGCATAGACATAATTTCTAGGGTAACATTTTTGGTGAAAGTAGAAAGCCTCATAAGATAGGGCAACTGGCAGATAGTTTTGAACATTAAAGTAGTTGAAAGGACATAATAGAGGTCACTGATGACAAGAGTGTAGAGGACAGGTGACCTTCAGAGGGCTTCTCAGAAGCACACCTCAGAGTCCAGAGATCATGCTGAGGTGAGGCTAGTTGCCAAGAGAGGAAAGGGAAGTAATCCAACCCACCATTGGGTGTTCATTTGGAAGTAACCTGGTATGATACGATACAGTCATGTGAGCTACATGATTAATTCGGGAGAGGATCAGTCTGAAATTATCTAGCAAGTCTGAGCATGGAGGCGGCATCTTCAGGTGACAGCTCATTCTCCATCACTGTTCTCTGAGGAGGAGGAGACCCAAAGGTCCTCATAGAGGACACTCATTTTGACCTAGGATCCTGCTGCCTCTCCTTCCCCAGGGAAGGCAGGACTCTCTGAAGGAGGTGTTTGCTTCTCAAGGGGAAGTGGTGGGGGATCTGTCAGGAACCTGGAGCTCCAGCAGTTACTGCCCTCTCTGGTAAAGATCATTCTCTGGCTTTGTCTTGTAACATGGTCAACCAATGACTGGTGGGATGCAATACAGGGTCTGGTTGGGACCAGAGCAGCCCTGCTATGGAGCTGTTGTTGGTCAGTGTTAGGCACCTGGGCTGCTAGTTTCGTGCTCATTTCAGCTGCACCTTTTAGTCCAATTCTGATGACAATGGGAGGAGACGGACTGTCCAGGGTGTCCTTGGAACCAGTTCTTTCATGGTTCTTCTCTGGTGCATTGGCAGAGTTCTTTGTTTCTTAAGGGGATTCTGGCTAGGCTCTGTGGGGCACTGGAAAATTTCCTTGCCTGGGGCCCGGAAGCTGAGTTTGGGGTTCTGTGTATTCTAGTGGGTGACAGGATGCTGTTTGGGCTGCATTTTCCTACTGGGACCCTGGGTTTTTGACTCTTTATGGAACAGTTCACCGATTGCAGTACTTTTGGGGACAGCAATGGGGTGTTGGTGTGAGACACCCTATAGCTTTTGCTCCTGGAGCTCTTCTGAGGATGTGCTTCTTCCATCCTGCCTGATCACTGACTTGGCAATTCCAGGGACAGCCACATTCTGACCTTTCTTCTGCCTGTAATGTGAGTTGCAGGAGCTGTCAAATCTTTGGAGCGCTGGCTTTCCAGGGCACATCTGATTCCCAAGAGATGTTTTGACTGGTGGCACTGACAACTTTCTGTTCCCAGGAATGCTTGGCATCTGTTACTGCTGTAGAAAAGGCAGATATATGGAGAGATCAGTAGAGCACAGTCAGCATGGAGGGTAGTGACTGCTTTCAAAACAACACTAGGAGTTCATGGGATTTAAGGTGGTAGTTTGTAGCAGCACAGTCTGATGTGAAATCATCAGGCTGTGGTAACCCACATCAGGTTTGCAAAACTTGCAGCATGGTGGGTTGGGAAATGGAAGGGCGTTTCAGCCTCCCTACAAAGTTTAAGTGAACCTCATTCTGATAATCCAAATATACCTGTGTGTGTGTTTGTGTACATGTATTTATCCGTGTGTGTGTGTGTATTTATGTGTGTATTTATGTGTGTGTGTGTGTGTGTGTGTGTGTGGTCTGACAAGAGGTAAATGATGGGAAATATTGATGTATGAATAGTAAGAGAGACAGTTAGAAAGATGGCCATGATCCTTCTGTGGTCACAGAAAAATAGATTCAAATTACTATGTAATTTACAGCATAGTTTAGCAAATTCTAATTATCTCATTTGGGATATGAAACAGAGTAAGAGGCATTGGGTTCCCTTGAATTTGTCTCTCCCAATGGCCTTTGTGGTGACCTGTTGTGGGAAAGCTCCTCTCTGGCCCATGTGACCTCACTGCCTCCCTGGCCATCCTCACTCGGTGACCACCCATCTCCAGTTTCTCTTGCTGTGGTTTCTGCTCACATACCTAGCCATCCACCCCTCTTGTTCAGAGGTTCTAAATCCCGGTAATCAGGTAAAATCAAAACTCTAGAGGCTTGTAAATTATCAGATTTATCTTAGTAAATTCTCAACCCATAAAACACCCACACAACAAACACAAAACTCAATTGACATAAACACAAGCGACACACCTAGATGGGGCAGACACACCCTAATTATTATTTAATCATCTATCTGATAAATCCCCAGTACTTATGGCTCCCAGGACTGTGTGTTTCTGGCTCCTCTTCCTCTCCTGTAGGTTCCATCTTGTCCCTTCCTCTCCTTAAACAGGTCACCAGATAGCTCGGGGAGCAGACTCTGTTTGTAACCTGACCAAAGAAGGAAGGAGGACCTGGAGACATAAACCCATGGACAAGTGAGAAGGAAACTGCCATCCTTCAGGTGAGCTGGACCATAAGGAGACCTACAGCAGAGGCTCACTCACTCATCCAAACCCAAGTCCATCTGAACTATGACAATGAACAAATGAATCGTTGCAGCCAGAGAGGATTTTTGAAATCTGTCATGTACAGAGGACATGAAGTGAGCAAATAGACCGTGCAGAAGGAAATGTGCCAAGTGGCACAACAGAGGAAGGGACTTTCAGGAACATGGTGTCTACTTTACTTACAGCCAAGTTGAGCAGCTGGTCACTCCTTGGTGGCTCCATTGGAAAATTCTGGAAGGGAGCCTTCTTCTGCTGCTTATCCTACCTGTGGGACAGACAATGGTGTGGGGACACATCAGCTTTAGTCTCAAATAGTCACTAACTCACTCCCTCACTCACTCACTCACTCACTCACTCATTCACTCACTCAATCACTCAATCTACTCTCACTTGCCAGCCGACTATTTACTAACGCTCTGGACCTTCCAGGATCTCCATAAACTCTGTTTTACCTGGAGCCTTCTCTCCTGCCAGCCCTGTTCCCATCACTCACCTCTGTCTGGTCACATGACTGAGTTTCTGTAGACCCTGGGGCCTGCAAGGATCCTTGTTCTCTTTCTTCTTCCTGGCTCCCAGAGGCTGTGGGGCTAGGAGCACATGGCCTGGCTTCATGGGGCACACTCGGCTTCTTGCAGTGTGGCCAAAGGCCTCACAGTTTCTGCATTTCACCTGTGAGGAGCAAAGAAGATATCAGCGAGTCACAAAGAGATCCAGGGACCTCTCCTCCCTCAATCCCCCCTCAAGACTAAAAGGCCCTTTAAGGCTCACTCTCCAAGGACAACATTCACTACAGAATGGGTTGAAACTCAACCTGGTTGTCTCTTTGAACCTGGAAGAGACATGCATAATTAGGAGATGTATGGTGAATGCAGGGAGCCCTGTATCTGCCAACAGACCAATTCTGCCAAAGAGGAGCTTAGCCTTCTTCCAGTCTCTCCCTAGGTCCACATGCAGTTCCATTGTCTGGTCCTCTGATACCTCTGATATAGTCAGGACCACGAGCAGTGTGACAAAGGTAACAGGGCCCCAGACCTCAGTAGACCCCCAGATTATTGCATAGCTATCCCCAAGTTGGAAGTACCCTTCAGGCCATAGAACTCATCCCATATGCACTACCAGCTGGCACCATGAAACGAGACCTATAGAGACGATCATCAGAGGTTGGCATGACCCCCAATTGAGGGATGGGGCCACCCACCCATCTCCAAAATTTTAACCCAGAATTGCTCCTGTTCTAAAGGAAATACAGGGACAAAGCGTGGAGCAGAGACTCAAGGAAAGGCCATCCAGAGACTGCCCTACCTTGGGATCCATCCCATATACAGCCACAAAACCCAGACACTATTGCTGATGCCAAGAAATTTTTACTGACAGGAGTCTGATATAGCTGTCTCCTGAGAAGTTCTGTCAGAGCCTGGCCAGTACAGATGCAAATGCTTGCAGCCCAACATCGGACTCATTTAGGAGATGACAATGGAGGAGTTAGGGGAAGGACTGAAGGAGCTGATGTGCTTTGCAACCCCATAGGAAGAACAACAATATCAAACAACCAGACCCCCCAGAGCTCCCAGGGACCAAAGCACAAACCAAAGAGGACACATGGGGGAAACCATGGCTCTAGTTGCAAATATAGCAGAGGATGGCCTTGTCAGGCATCAATGGGAGTGGAGTTCCTTGGTTCTGTGGAGGCACAATGCCCCAGTGAAGGGGAATGCCAGGGCAGAGGCAAGGATTGCATGGGTTGGAGGCGAGCACCCTCATAGAAGCAGTTGGAGGGGGATGGGATAGGGAACATTTGGAGGGGAATCGGGGAAAGAGGATAACATTTGAAATGTAAATAAATAAAATATGCAATAATAATAATAACAATAATAATAATAATAAACCAAATTTTGATATCTAATCCATCCAATCCCATCATTCTGGTAAAGCCTCTATTACCCTTGTATTACTAAAGTGTTACCTTGCCTTTCAACCTCGTCTTTCCTGCTTCTGTCCTATTTTTCTTGTTAACTGAAATATATCAACCTAGAACTTGATATCCATGCACGAACCTCACCAGGGGAAATGCTCAGTGGTGCACTGGGATTCAGGGGACCCACATACCCAGTGCACTGTACCCGCTGGCTACTCAGGACTTTCTTCTTTTTTTTTATGTTAGTAACATTTTTTTAATTTTATTTTCTATATTCTTTATTTACATTCCAAATGATTTCCCCTTCCCTGTTCCCTCCTCCCCGAAAGTCCCACAATCCCTCTTCCCTCCCCAAGTTCCCCATTTGCCTAAGAATGTCATGAATTCATTGTTGTTAATTGCTGAGTAGTATTCAATTGTGTAAATATACATGGAAAATATCTCTGATAAAATTGAAGAAATATATAGACAAACACGTTATAATTGTTTATTTCATGAAAAAATTATACTGATAAAATGGTAGGCAGGAAAATATTCCTATGTTGATTGAAAGTAGAGGTAAAAATATTTTCTGATGAAATTGAAAATCTACAAGGAAAATATTTCTGATAAAATTCAAGAAATATATAGAAAAACACATTAAAACTTACTATATCAACAAAAATTATGCAGATAAGAGAGTAGGCATAAAAATATTCCTAAATTGATTGAAAGTAGAGGTAAAAACATTTTCTAAAAAAATTCAAGATTGACATGGAAAATATCTCTGATAAAATTGAAGAAATTTATACAGATAAATTGGTAGTAATTAAAATATTCCTAAGTTGATTGAAAGTAGAATTATAACCATTTTCTGATAAAATTGAAGATTTGCATGGAAAATATTTTTGATGAAATTGAAAAAAATATATGGAAAAAACATTGAAATTCAGGATATTCATGGAAAATTATACAGACCAAATGGTAGGCATAACAATATTTCTTAGTTGATGGAAATTGGAATTATAAATATTTTCTGATAAAACTGACAATTTACCTGGATAATATCTGATAAAATTGAAGAAATATATAAAAAACGCATTAAGATTGAATATTTCATGGAAAAATTATACAGATAAAATGGTAGGCATAAAGATATTTTTATGTTATTTGACAGTAGAGTTTTTCATGTAGACATTTGGTTTCCTCGGGGGTGGGGATGAGGAGGTGTTTGTAGTTTCACTTTCAATCAATTTAGGAATGTTTTTGTGCCTATCATTTTGTCGATATAATTGTCCATGATAATCTTCAATTTTAAAGTTTTCCTTTATTTTTTCTTCAATTTTGTCAGAAGTATTTTCCATGTGGACCTTCAATTTTATCAGAAGATGTCTATAATTTTACTCTCAATCAACTTAGGAAGATTTTTATACCTCCCACTTTATCTGTATAATTTTCCTTGTAGTAGTCAGTTTTAACCTGTTTCTCTATATATTTCTTGAAATTTTTCAGGAATATTTTCCTTGTAGATGTTGAATTTTATCAGAAAGTGTTCAAAAATTTACACAGGACTTTCTAATGGCTTAAGCCATATCCCAGGATTCTTCTCTGGTGGATCCCGCACAGCACAAAGCTTTGGTGGTGTAGCCCTGTCTCACCTAGGTCCAGGGCTGGCTGACACATGGAAGCCTCCACTTACCATAGGATACTCCTCTTTCAGTGATGGAAGTGTGTGTTTCCATGAGCCTCTCCCCTAGCTCTGGGCTGTTTGAGTTGGTATGGTTGGAAGGCCCTTGGTATTCATTTGTGACTCCATTTTGTGGACCTGATGGCTTTGATTTCCTGAAACAGAAGCTAAAAAAGAGTTTAAGCAATTGAATCAAGTTTCATGACATGATAGGAATTTAGGTCCTGGCGGCTGCCATCAAAAGAGAACCTGTTTCTGTATTGCCATCTTCTAAGAATATTCCATCAGAGACTTAGAGACATGAAGTTGTTGCATTCAGGGAGTGTTTCCCTTCAAGAATCCACCACTGCTGCCAAACCCTTAATGAGAAAGTACTATCACATGAGAAATTCATCCCCATTTCAGATTCACTTCAGAACACTCCTGTTTCTAAGCACTCACCTCAAGCAGAATTTGATAAAAGATTTGCACCTCAGAGCCTGCCCTCCGTCTGTGATCTGTCCAGTGGCTTCTCTGAGTTGTGGAGTCCGGATCTGCGTCCCACTTTGAGGAGGCTGTCTAGACCAGGACTGGAAAGAAAGTGCTGCGCAGGCTTCTTATAAGGTCCTCTGAAGGTCATGATCTCTGTGATGCAATCCAATCAAAGTAGCGGTTTAAGAACACCTGACCTCTTTTCTCCACTCCAGATGCTATTACCCCGCCCTTCCCTGTGCCCCACCTTGTTCCACATCCCATACTTCCTCTGAGCCACTCTGATACCACGCGGATGTCCCGCTCACCACTCCACCTGAACTCTAAACTCCCTGGAGCCTGTAGTCTCTTGAGGTGCATCTTTTCTGACTGAACCCAGACCCTGCTGCCTTCTGCTGTAGAAGCGTTAGGGGCCTCATAGCAGCTGGTGTATGCTGTCTCTTTGGTGGTCCAGATTAATTGAGATCACTGGTTTTCCTACAGGGTCGCCCTGCTCTTCAGCTTCTTTCTACCTTTCCCTAATTCAACCACAGGTCACCCTCCTCTTTAGCTTCTTTCTACTGTTCCCTAATTCAACCACGGGTCACCCTCCTCTTTAGCTTCTTTCTACTTTTCCCTAGTTCAACCAGAGGTCACCCTCCTCTTTACCTTCTTTCTACCTTTCCCTAGTTCAACCACAGGCAGCAGTGGTAGATTCTTGAAGGAAAACATTCCCTGAATGTTACCATTCAGCAGCATTTGTCCATTGGTTGGGTGCAAATATCTGGATCTCACTCTTTCAGCTGCTTGTTGAGTCTTCAGGAGTGCTGTCATGCCAGGTCCCTTTTTGTGAGTGCTCTGGAAAGGCAAAAAACCCAGAATAGCAAAAACAATTCTTAACAATAAAAGAATGGCTGGGAGAATTACCATCCCTGACCTCAAACTGTATAACAGCAATAGTGATAAAATCCGCATGCTATTGGTACAGAGACAAACAACTTAATCAATGGAATAGAATTGAATACCCAGAAATTAAACCACACATTTATGAACACCTGATCTTTGACAAAGATGCCAAAAATATACAATGGAAATAAGAAAGCATCTTCAATAAATGGTGCTTGTCTAACTGGCTGTCTGTATGTAGAAAAATGAAAATTGCCACATCACTGTGAACTTTCTCCAAGTTCAAGTCTAAGTGGATCAAGGACCTCAACATAAAACTTTGTAACTTGAACTATATACACTGAATTTAATAGAAGATAAGGATGGAAAGAGCCTTGAACTCATGGGTACAGGGGAAATTTCCTAAACAGAACTTCAATGGCTCACGGTTTAAGATCAAGAATTGATAAATGGGAGCTTTAAAACTGTAAAGTTACTGTAAGGCAAAGGACATAGTCAATAAGACAAATCTGCAACCTACAGATTGGGCAAAAAATCTTCACTAAGTCCACATCAGATAGAAGGTAATATCCAGAACACTTGATCTTAAGGCATCAATGTAGAGGCTTTAGTCTTGATTTAATACTTTAAGGCACTAAATAGGGAGTGGAAGGAGATGGCCAAATAGGGTAAATGCTTTTGAGTGGTTTGTTTTATGCAGATGTATCATGAGGGGCCACAGCAGGGATGTCATAGCCTTGACTTCCATTGTATTCTAAGAATTCCAAATTCAAGTCCCTAAGTCTCAGACTGAACATGCTTGGGAGGGGGAAATGCAGATACAGGTTCATTTGTGATGGGCAGCAGAAGACCACTAATCTCTGTATGTCATAAAACTTACTTTCATTGATTAAAATTCTTGTTTTCTTCCATTTTGGGCAATCAAAGTAAAAACAGCCTCATAGGTGGAGTCATACATTTTAAGGCCTGTGGCCATTGAGTTGCAACACCTCAGAGAAAGCCAAGAGGCTCATAGGAGCAGACTATTCCCTCACTGAAGGAGGAGAACCCTAGTGTATGTGGAGACCTGTTGTGTCAGCCATTCAGAGGATTTGTGAGACAATGGACTGGGCTTTTTCACAAAAATCTTTGTTTTGTGTGAGATCCACCAAAGAATGCTGGGATATGTATGCCCATAGATTAGCTAGCTGACAGAATACATCCAGTGCTTGCTCTACTAGGATAGCTGTGTTCTGAGTGTACAATGTTACTTTGGCTTTTGTTGATTGTCTTCTTATGTTGGTTTTCAACCATCTGATTAGCTGTGAACATTCAGTTGTAGCAGGTGTTGTGAAGGCAGGTATGTATCAGCCTTGGACCAGACAATGGAACTTAACTGTACACACCTTTAATCCCTGGAGAAAAAGCCAAGCAGATCTCTGAATTCAAGGCCAGGCTGAGATAGAGTAATTCCTAGGAGAAGAAACATTTAAATCAAGGCATGGTGATACACACCTTGAATCCCATTGGAAGTTTCCTAGTAGTTGTGTGTGCTCCTAAGGACAAGGCCAGCTGGGGATAGTTTTGGGGTTGGGGAGGAGCATAGAAGGATTTTTTTCTTGTGTAACAGGCCTGGTATATTGGATGGCAAAATGGTGGAACAATGGAGCACTGGGAGATAGCCAGCTGCTTGCGACAGCTTGGTGTACCGCCGGGGACTTGTCAGGAAGAGGAATTCATAGCTATTTTAAAACATGCATTAAGTGTAAAATCATGTGCTTCCTTCTCAATGATAACTTGCCATGGTTTATACACAAAAGGACCCATATTACTTGTATGTGTGTGTACATGTAAGCATAGACGGGTGTTTGTGTATGTGTGTCAGAGCACATGTGACATTCACATAGTGGCCAGAAGAGATTGTCAACTGTCATTCCTCAGACCTTATCCTCTTTCCTTTGAGACAGAAACTCTCAGCACTTTGTCTCTGGCTGCATCTGCTAGCCTGAGCTATCACTGAGCCCCAGGGAACCATTTGTCTCTGCTTTCCCAGACCTGGGGTCACAAAGCATGGGGCTGTGAATAGTTGACTTTTAAATGTTTGTTCTGGGGCTTGCACTCAGGTTCAAATCTTTACAAGGAGTCGATTGCTTTTTGATGGAGGCACCTTTCCAGCCTCAGAAATACTCTCAACTATTATCTTCTGACAGAGCTACGTTTCATTTTAGCTTTGCAATTATAATGTACTAGAATTATGTGTAGTTTCAATTTCTCTTTTGTAATACCAGTAATTATTTTAATAGATAAATTTAGTTAAGGGGTGTTTTTCCAAACATTTCCACTGTTCACATCCAGCTCCAAAGAGCTTTTACCCGCTGTGGTCCTAGCACTCTGCCATTTATCGCATGTGTGTAACTCGCCCATTAGGATATATCTGTCCAGAAAGCAAATGCCAGGGGGGTGGGCAGTAGTGACTTTGAAACATTTATTAAGAAAGGGAGAAGAAATGCTATGTCGAAAAGCCATCTTGCAAAGGAAGGTTTATTGAGGGACATGGCCATTAGAGGGCGCGATTGCCTATATTCTGTTCTTGGCTTCTTATCTCTAAGAATCTTGTATTATTCAGAATCCACATTTCATACGTTTTCTTTTCTCTTAGTAATTTTTATTTGTTGGACTCTCTGTTGTCTCTTGTGATTTCCCACTTTTCATTACTATATTTGGATGCAAACTCCAAATCTCAGTGCTACAGAGAGAATCTGTTTGGTGGCTCCCTTTTTTACTGCTCATGTCAAAAAAAAATATTCTATGTAATAGTTTGTATATTCTCTGCCCAGCCCCAATTAAATGTTGTCCGTATAAGAGCTGCCTTGGTCGTTGTGTCTGTTCACCACAGTAAAACCCAAACTAAGACAGAAGTTGGAACCAGGAGTAGGGTATTGCTGTGATAGGCCTGACCATGCTTTTGTTTAGAAGAATGTGGATTTTGTGACTTTGGATTTGGAAAGCCCTAGAGTGTTTTAAGTGGAGATTAATGGGCTATCCTAGTAGGAATATGAAAGACTTTGTTGCTGAGAGTGATTTGACTTGTTCAGACTTGGCCCAAGTGTTTTCAGTTGAAAACTTCAGAATGTGGCCTAGAGACTGCTTTTGTGGTATTTTGTGAAAAAGGTGGCTGCTTTGGGCCCTTGTCTGAAGAGTCTAAGATAAAGAGATTTATATTAATTGCACTGAAAAAAGGAAGCTTCAAAAAATCCCAGCAGAGACATTTTTTTCTGGTTAAGTCTTATGAGGAGTGTTTCAAACAAGCAAGCATAGCAATCTTAGAAAAGAAAAATACAAAATATGTGGTTTGAGTATTAAAGAGGAACGAGGGAGTGAAATGGACCTGAAGCCTGTGTTCAAAGTTATTAAATTGAGTGAAGTGATTGGTGACTCTGGGGAAGCTATGTTTAGATCCAGTCGTGGTGGAACTCACCTTTAATCCCATGAGACGGGTATGCAGATCTCTGAGTTCAAGGTCAGTCTACAGGGCAAGATCCAGGCCAGCCAAGCTTAGGCAGTGAAGGAGTTGGAAAAACTAAAGGTGGTGACAAAGTAATAGAACATGGGATGGCCATGTTCCAGCTTCCCCAAGCAGCAGAACTCAGCAGCTTCAGTCAAGTGGCTCTGGCTTTAGAGTGAAAAATGGAAGGCACTACTGGGATAGTTGATGGTGGTTAGCTGGACATAAGAAATTAGTGGTGATTAAGAAGAGACCAGTGGGGCTGGTGAGATTGCTCAGCAGTTAAAAGCACTGACTGCTCTTCTGAAGATCCTGAGTTCAAATCCCAGCAACCACATGGTGACTCACAACCATCTGTAATGAGATCTGACGCCCTCTTCTGGTGTGTATGAAGACAGCTAGTGTGTACTTACATATAACAATGAACAAATAAAAAAAGAGAAGAGACCAGCATCACTGAGGTGAAATCTTTGGGGAAGTGTTTTCTGAGAGCACAGAGAACCTGTGTTCCAAGGTTTTACCTCGTGCTGCAGCTGGACTTGGTAATATGTAAGAGTCACCCCAGGTGGTACTGGTTTTGAAGACACGAAGAGAAGCTGGGGCCTGGCAAAGTGAGAGGCCATGGAAGGCCATTGGTGAAATTTTAGCCTCAGTCTCAGTTGATGGCCCGGGACTGAAGGGGTCCTGTAAAGAAGTTTAGGTTGGCACTCTGAAGAGATCCTGTGAGAGGCTATTGGTGAAGCCTAGTTGCAGTGGAAGATCCCAGTGTATTGGTGATGCCAATACCATGAGATGATCACCAAAAACAGTAGGAGCTGTGTGGATCATTCTGAGCTTAGAGTGCTACAGATTGCAGAGCTGGAGAAATGATGCCAGCCCTTTGGAGGAGCACAGAAGATCATGTGTGGGTCCCAGTCATTAAAACAAGACACTGTATCATTGAAGGTTCCTTGCAGTCCCCCAAGATGTTTGAGATGCCAAATCTATAGGATATTTCTTGAGGAAAGCTGCTAACAGGGAGTGGAACCAGCCTAGGAAAGAAGTTTGTTTCATTCAACAAAGATGAAAATGGAGCTGGAGTTCTGAAAATTGCTTTGACATCAGACTTGGAGATGTAGTAGAGTTGGGAGTTTGCCCAGCTGGTTTACTGTCTTGATTTGGGGATTACGGTTAAGTGATTGGATGGATCAGAAGAGACATTGAACTTTGGACTCTTAACATTGTTTATACTGCTATAGACTATGGGAACTTTGGAAGTTGGACTAAATGTAATTCTTTATTATGCTATGTTTACATATGACCCACATCTACTCATGTGTTTGACCAAAACTATGAGGGTCAGGGAGTGGAATGTGATGGTGTATTATATTCTTGGCCCTGGGAGTGGCACTATTAGAAGTTGTGACCCTGTTGGAGTAGGTATTGGCTTGTTGGAATCTGTTTGTCACTGTGGGTGTGTGCTTTAAGAACCTCATCCTAGCTGCCTGGAAGGGAGTATTCTGCTATCAGCCTTCAGATGAAGATGTAGAACTCTCAGCTTGTCCTGCACCATGCCTGCTTGGATGCTACAATATTCCTGCCTTGATGATAATGGACTGAACCTCTAATCCTGTAAGCCAGCCCCAATTAAGTGTCCTTATAAGAGTTGCTTTGATCATGATGTCTGTTCACAGCAGTAAACTGTCTTGCTGTCTCTCTTACTATCCATACATCAATATTTCCCTTCATGTACCTCTTGTCAGACCACACACACACAAACACACATACACACACACACACACACACACACAAGCATAGATACATGCACAGACACACAAACTAACAATCCATAGACTGTGAGAGAAAGCGAGCCTACAGACTTTGTTTACAGGACAGCCCCACAGTAGGTCAAACCTAGGGAGGCCATTTTCCACTATACTAGACACTGAATAGACCTCACTTCACAAAGTCCAAAACTGAAGAAGAGGCAGTGAGGGACATTCCAGAGAAGTTTCTTCTGAGATCCTGCTCATAGCTGGTGGTGCTGAGAATTCAGTGTTTCTCTCTCTGCAGCATAGTGGTATTGTCTCGGCACGTCCCAATCTTTTCTTCGAGTGTAAGGCAGTCAGATTCACATTGGCCATTCATCTTTTTACAGAGGAACCTTCTGTACAATGTGTCCCTGCCTAGGGGGAGAGAGCAACTGTTTGTTATCTACTAATGTTTTACTAGTTCAAAAAGTGAATACTTCGTTACTTAATGAGAGAGAGAGACAGAGAGACTGAAACAGGAAGTTAGAGACAGAGTCAGAGAAATACACACACACACACACAGGAGAGAGAGAGAGAGAGAGAGAGAGAGAGAGAGAGAGAGAGAGAGAGAGAGAGAGAGAGAGAGAGAATTCAGTGGACTCCTGGTAAGTCATTTGCAATCGGTGCCCTTAGCAATCATCTGGAAAAGTCACACATAATATAATCTGTTCCAAGCAGCTAACTCATACAGAAAGTGTTTCTCTCCCAAGAAAGGCAGCAATCCATTTCTCAACTCCAAGAAACAAAACTTCCCAACAAGATTTTTTCTTTTTTTTTTTTCTTTTCTTTTTTTTATTTTTATTTTTTATTTTTTATTTTTTTATAATTTTATTTATATTTATATTTTTATTATTTATATTTTTTATTTATATTTATATTTTACATTTTTTTATTTTTTTATTTCTTATTTTCTCACCACAGACTATGAAAGCCAGAAGATCTGCATGGGAAGATCTCATGAAGACTCTAAGAGAACACAAATGCCATCCTAGACTACTATATCCAGCAAAACTCTCAATCACCATAGATGGAGAGACCAAGATATTCCATGACAAAACCAAATTTACACAATATCTTTCCAAAAACCCAGACCTGCAAAGGATAATAGGTGGAAACCACCAATACAAGGAGAGAAACTACACCCTGGAAGAAACGAGATACTAACCTTCTTGCATCAAACCCAAATGTAGATAATCACTCAAATATAAAGATAGAGTCAAGAATAGCAGGTGGCAATAATCACTATTCCTTAATCACTCTTAATATCAATAGTCTCAATTCCCCAATAAAAAGACATAGACTAAGAGAGTGGATATGTAAACAGGACCCAGCATTTTGCTTCGAGCAGGAAACGCACCTCAGTATCAAAGACAAACACTACCTCAGAGTAAAAGGCTGGAAAACAATCTTACAAGCAAATGGTCCCAAGAAATGAGCCGGAGTAGCCAACCTAATATCAGATAAAATCGACTTTCAACCTAAATTCATCAAAAAAGACACAGAAGGACACTACATACATATGAAAGGAAAAATCCACCAAGAAGAACACTCAATTCTGAATAGCTATGCTCCAAACGCAAGGGCACCCTCATTCTTTAAAGAAACTTTACTAAAGTTCGAAGCACACATTCCACCTCACACAATAATAGTGGCTGACTTCAACATCCCGCTCTCTGAAATGGATTGTTCAGGAAAGCAGAAACTAAACAGGGACACAATGAATCTAATTGAAGCCTTGGACAAAATGGAACTAGCAAATATATATAGAACATTTCATCCTAAAGCAAAAGAATACAACTTCTTCTCAGCACCTCATGGTACCTTCTCAGGAAACAATTATATAATTGGTCACAAAACAGACCTCAATAGATATAAGAAGATTGAAATAACCCATGCCTCCTATCAGATCACTATGGAATAAGGGTGGTCTTCAATGGCAACAAAAACAACAGAAAGCCCACATACACATGGAAGCTGAACAATGCTCTATTCAATGATAATTTGGTCAAGGAGGAAATAAAGAAAGAAATCAAAGACTTTTTATAATTTAATGAAAATGAAGGCACAACCTACCCTAATATATGGGACAAAATGAAAGAGGTGCTAAGAGGAAAATTCATAGCTCTGAGTGCTTCCAAAAAGAAATGGGAGAGAGCTCACACTAGCAGCTTAATGGCACACCTGAAAGCCCTGGAACAGAAAGAAGAAAATACACCCAAGTGGAGTAGAAGACAGGAAATCATCAAAATCAGGGCTGAAATCAATGAAGTAGAAACAAATAAAACCATCCAAAGAATCAACAAAACTAGGAGTTGGTTCTTTGAGAAAATCAACAAGATAGATAAACCTTTAGCCAGACTAGCCAGAGGGCACAGAGACAGTATCCAAATTAACAAAATCAGAAACGAAAAGGGAGAGATAACAACAGATAGTGAGGAAATTCAAAAAAATCATGAGATCCTACTACAAAAGCCTGTATTCAACACAACTAGAACATCTGGAGGAAATGGACAATTTCCTAGACAGATACAAAATACCAAAATTAAATCAGGCTCAAATAGACCATCTAAACCATCCTATAACCCCTGAAGAAATAGAAGTGGTCATTGGAAGTCTTCCAACCAAAAAAAGCACAGGTCCAGATGGTTTTAGTGCAGAATTCTATCAGACCTTCAAAGAAGACCTAACACCAATACTCTTCAAACTATTCCACAAAATAGAAACAGAAGGAACACTACCCAACTCGTTCTACGAAGCCACAATTATGCTAATACCAAAATCACACAAAGATACTACAAAGAAAGAGAATCTCAGGCAAATCTCTCTTATGAATATGAATGCAAAAATACTCAATAAAATTCTTTCCGACCAAACCCAAGAACACATCAAAATGATCATTCACTACAATCAGGTAGGCTTCATCCCAGGTACGCAGGGATGGTTCAATATAAGGAAATCCATTAATATAATCCACTAAATAAAAAATCTCAAAGAAAAAAATCATATGGTCATTTCATGAGATGCTGTGAAAACATTTGACAAAATTCAGCATCCTTTCATGTTAAAGGTCTTGGAAATGTTAGGAATTCGAGGCCCATATTTAAACATAGTAAAAGCAATTTACAGCAAACCGGTAGCCAACATCAAACTAAATGGAAAGAAACTTGAAGCAATCCCACTAAAATCAGGGACAAGACAAGGCTGCCCTCTCTCTCCATATCTTTTCAATATAGTACTTGAAGTTCTAGCTAGAGCAATTAGACAACAAAAGGAGGTCAAAGGGATACAAATTGGAAAGAAAGACATCAAACTATCACTATTTGCTGGCGATATGATACTATACTTAAGCGACCCAAAGAACTACACTAGAGAACTCCTACAGCTGATAAACAACTTCAGCAAAGTGGAGGATATAAAATCAACTCAAGCAAGTTAGTAGCCTTCATATACTCAAAGAATAAGCAGGCTGAGAAAGAAAAAAGAGAAATGATATCCTTCTCAATAGCCACAAACAATATAAAGTATCTTGGTGTGACTCTAACCAAACAAGTGAAAGATCTGTACGACAAGCACTTCAAGTCTCTGAGGAAAGAAATTGAAGAAGATCTCAGAAGATGGAAAAATCTGCCATGCTCATGGATTGGCAGGATTAATATAGTCAAAATGACCATCTTGCCAAAAGCAATATACAGATTCAATGCAATCTCCCATCAAAATCCCAACTCAATTCTTCATAGAGTTAGAAAGAGCAATTCAAAAATCCATCTGGAATAACAGAAAACCCAGGATAGCTAAAACTATTCTCAAAACTAAAAGAAATTCTGGTGGAATCAGTATCCCGGACCTCAATCTGTACTACAGAGCAATAGTGTTAAAAACTGCATGGTATTGGTAAAGTGACAGGCATGTAGATCAATGGAACAGAATTGAAGACCCAGAAATGAATCCACACTCCTATGGTCACTTGATCTTTGACAAAGGAGCTACAAGCATCCTGTGGAAAAAGGATAGCCTTTTCAACAAATGGTGCTGGTTCAATTGGAGGTCAACCTGCAGAAGAATGAAAATTGATCCATTCTTATCTCCTTGCATTAAGCTCAATTCCAAGTGGATCAAGGACCTCCAAAAAAAACCAGACACACTGAAAATAATAGAAAGGAAACAAGAGAAGAACCTTGAACATATGGGCACAGGGGAGAATTTCCTGAATAGAACTCCAATAGCTTATGCTCTAAGATCAAGAATTGACAAATGGGACCTCATAAACTTACAAAGTTTTTGTAAAGCAAAAGACATTGTCAAAAGGATAAAGCGGCAACAAAATAATTGGGAAATCATCTTTACCAACCCTACATCCGACAGAGGGCTAATATCCAATATATACAAAGAACTCAAGAAGTTAGACTCCAGAGAGCCAAGTAACCCTATTAAAAAATGGGGTACAGAGCTAAACAAAGAGTTCTCACCTGAAGAATATCGAATGGCTGAGAAGCACCTAAAGAGATATTCAACATCCTTAATCATTAGGGAAATGCAACTCAAAACAACCCTGAGATTCCATCTCACACCAGTCAGAATGGCTAAGATCAAAAACTCAGGAGACAGCAGTTGTTGGCGAGGATGTGGAGAAAGAGGAACACTCCTCCACTGCTGGTGGGATTGCAAGCTGGTACAACCACTCTGGAAAGCAATCTGGCGGTTCCTCAGAAAAATGGGCATGACACTCCCAGAGGATCCTACTATACCACTCCTGGGCATATACCCAGAGGCTTTCCCTGCTTGCAATAAGGACACATGCTCCACTATGTCCATAGCAGCCTTATTTATAATAGCCAGAAGCTGAACCCAGATATCCCTCAACGGAGGATTGGATTTAGAAGATGTGGTATATTTACACAATGGAATACTACTCTGCAATTAAAAACAATGAATTCACGAAATTCCTAGGCAGATGATCAGAACTTGAAAATATCATCCTTAGTGAGGTAACCCAATCACAAAAGAACACACATGGTATGCAAGCACCGATAAGGGGATATTAACCTCAAATCTCGGAATACCCTAGACACAATTGGCATATCAATAGATTTCCAAGAAGATGGAAGGAGAGATCCCTGTTCCTGGAAAGACTGGATGTAGGGGAATGCCAGGACAAAGAATCGAGAGGGGGTTGAATGGGGAAAAGAGGAAGGGAAGGGGGCTTATGGGACTTTCAGGGAGGGAGGAAATGGGAAAGGGGAAATGATTTGGAAACTAAATAAAAAAAACTTAGAAAATCAAAAAAATTTCTGCTTATTTTTTTCAGCTGAATGAATACAGCTGGGGACAATTTCTCACAAGTGGTAAGGAGACACTGTCAGGGTCTCTTGTCTCTCTAGAGCTTCTGGTTTTGACATATGTCTTAGTCAGGTTTTCTATTTCTGTACAAACATTATGACCAAGAAGCAAGTTGAGGAGGAAAGGGTTTATTCAGCTTACACTTCCACACTGCTGTGCATCACTAAAGAAGTTAGGACGGGAACTCAAGCAGGTCAGGAAGCAGGAGCTGATGCAGAGGCCATGGAGGGATGTTCCTTACTGACTTGCTTCCTCTGGATTTCTCAGCCTGCTCTCTTATAGAATCCAAGACTACCAGCCCAGGGATGGTACCACCCTCAAGGGGCCCTCTCCCCTTGATCACTAATTGAGAAAATGACCCACAGTTGGATCTCATGTAGGCACTTCCCCAAGTGAATTTCCTCTCTTTGTGATAACTCCAGCCTGTGTCAAGTTGTCACACAAAACCAGGCAGTACAACATATATACCCAAGATTGTTAGACACTTGGGAATTATGAAGGAAGACCGGCAAAGCTGAATACAGGGAGTATAAAGCAAGGGTATTTGAGGGGAGGGAACCAGATTGTTGTAGTTTGTAGGATTAAAGCCCTCTGAATCTCAAGAGCAAACAAATTAGGATGGTGGCATTTTCAATTAGATTATGCTCCATTATATATGAGGTCCCAACAAAAGTTTAAAATGAACCCATAGCAAGCTATTTGAACCAAATACCAAGTCGAGGAAAATGTTGATTTTTTTTGCCATTTTAGAGCAGTGACTTTATTGTGTGCTGTCATATGTTGAGATTTGAAGACCAGGGAAAGGATCTAAAGGAATGAAGCAGTCCAAATCCCTGGGGAGACAGACTGGAGAAGTGGCCCAGGTACTCTACTGCTAGCTTACCTGAGTCAGTGTAACCTGTGTTACACTGCTAGGTGACCTGAGTCAGTGTTCCTCAGCTTGGAACAACATTTCCAGAGCCTGTTTGTCCCCAGACTTAGAGATCACAGAGCTGAAGGGTGAAGTTTCCCTGAAGCTGGCTTGCTTTCCAAGGCCAGGTTAAGTTGGCAACACTGCCTTTCCAGCGACTTTCTTCTTACCTGGGTAAAGTTGAATGAGAAGAGCAAGGTCAGCAAGAATTAAGGAATAGAGTCTCATGTCTACAGGCAGCAGTGGAGGGGAGCTGGAGGAGGTACAGCAAAGGAGTCCGGTTCCTTGCTTAAGAAGAGGAGAGAAAGACCCATTCTACTGCTCAGACACAGCCTTGAAGGAGAACTGTTTTCCATGCTCTATTGAGTGGCATTTGGGCCAGCTGATCGACTTTTTGTCTAAGTCTTTTATTGGAAGGAAGGCAGGAAAGCACCCTAGCTTGTTGCCTAGAATATTGTATTTCCTTTCCTCTTAGGCATCCCTTGTTTTCCCTTCATGTTCCATCTGAAGGATCCCCAACTCCCCTAAATCTACAACCATCCACCCCTTTCTTCCTATAGTAAAGTTTTCTGTATAGCATTCTCGTTTACAAGCTTTATGTACCAGTTCTTAGTTAACTGATTGATAGCAAGCATAGTGTCTTTTGTGGAATAAGTTAGCTATCCCAATAGATACTAAATGTCATAGAAGAAACCAGCTCAATTTTGATTTCTTTTCTTCCAGTGGGATAAGCATCAGTGTTAGATCTGGGCAGGGGTGGAGCAAGCTTTTAATCCTGGCACTTGGGAGGCAGAGGCTGGCGTATTTCTGAGTTCAAGACCAGCCTGGTCTACAGAGTGAGTTCCTGGACATCCAGGGCTACACACAGAAACTCTGTCTCAAAAAAAAAAAAGAAAAACAAAGCAAAGAAACATAAAAAAGCATCAGTGTTGTTTAGGTTTCTAGTGATAATCTGTCTGCTCAGGGCAATTCATGACTAAACAAACCATTAGATGCAGACTGTCATTAAATCTTTCAAGTCCACATATATAAGAATTTTGAAGATAGTATACTTCTTAATTTTTTCCCCATAATCAGTTGTGGTGCAAAAGCTATGTGTATTTTAACTGCAACGATTTGCCATAAGTAGGTCTTATTTTCTTCCTAAAGCCAAAAGAGCTTGAGTAGGATTTTGTGCAGGAGAATTATCTGGAAGAATATTCCAGAAGAAAAAAATCTACCTCCACAACAGAGTGAGTGCTTAACAGATCAATTCTCACACAAAAAGTAAATTAATTTCTGGAAAATGCAGAGCTTCCAAAAGGATGTGTGAGATCCAATGAAGTCAGACATACCTTGGAGAAAATAAAACTTCTAGGTAAAGAATGAAAGTCAGTGAGTTGCCAGTGACTCTAAATGTGTTAGCTACCCAGCCCACTGACATGTACTTGATTTCTGGAAACCACAGAGTAGAAGAAGAGAGAAAATACCTACAAGTTATTCTCTGACATCTAAACACACACGCAGACACACACACAGACACACACACACACACACACACACACACAGTGGTCCACATCTACACTCAGATACACACAAACATAAAATCAAGTGTTCTTGAAAAGAAATATAAGCACTGAGATCGAGTCTTTACATGTGCATTATTCGACAAGGACAATAGAAAGTTGACTATGTGTTTATATAGATACTTTTAAATTAATTAAAATCGTGGGTAACATTCACCATCATCCACGGCTATAACTTATTTTAAGGGTATTTACTGCTTAGCTCTTTCCCAACTGGGAGGGCCCTTTAGCCCTCAGAGGGCAGGCAGACATTGTCACATCAGAATCCTGGTGATGCACCTCCTGGGCTCACCCCAGCAGTTCTTGCAGTGACCCTTTTATTCTCAGTTATGAGTCACAGATTGGAGATCAAGATGAACCCCTAGATTGGGGAATCATGAAAAGGAGCGAGTCACCTGAAGGAAGGTTGGAAAGATGTTAGTATCATTCACCTTGGCCTTCAACCATTCCTGTTACCTCGGATTTCACCTGTTGTTTCAGGAAGGTTGTTGGAATGAATGTCCCTTGCAATGTTTGGTCTTCCCTTTTGTGGTTTGACTAGGATGTGTCTTGCTCTGTGTATTTTTAGTTTATCCTGGTTGATTTTGTTGTGATTCTTTGATATTGGAAAACTTTACTTAGTTTTTCATCAAAGGTCAGACAGGTTTGGTTATTTGTCTGCCCCTTTCTTTCTGGCTGGACTTATAGAATTCCTGGGTTTGCAGCTGATGGTGGCCCACAAGTCTAAGATTTTATTTCTTTGGCTCCTTTCTGTTGTTTGGACTAGATAATCTCAATGGAGCTGCTTTTGAGTACATAGATTTATTCCCCATCATCTTAAATCTACTGCTAAGCTCCTCAACTTAGTTTTTCATTTTCAACACCAGAACTTTTTTGTCAACATAGTGAAATTTTTGCTATAGCCGAGAAAATGAACAAACCTGTTACTTCCCAGAGGTATATATCCTTTGTGGGATAGTGAGTCAAGAGCACCCAAAATTTATTTTCTTATCAAAATCTTATCTGTGTGGAGCACTTTTGGAGTTAACTTTGACTGGCTTCTTGCTTATGATCAATGGTCTTAGTCAAACATATATACTGTATACCATAAACTCACTATGTAAGGATTTGTGGCTATTGTCATTCTTCTTTGAATTGGTCATGCTTTGTGCTACTTGCCTTTAAAAGACACTGAGAAAATACACTTGCTTGCTGACATGGTACTAATCATCATCCCTCCCATAACTGTCTCTTGCATCTTCTTCTGCCTTTCCTATAATCATCTTAATTCCCCGTGTGGTTTCCATATTGACTGACCGACTGGCTCCAGCACTTATCAATCATCTTCAAGGCAACACAATTAGATCACAGGTGCGTAGCAGTTTTACAGAGACAGGGTGCAGAGAGAACAAGCTAGAAAGGATGAGCATTTTAACCCACTCCTTGTTTTACCCCTCTCTACCCCACCAGAGTTTTATTCTGTTTCTATGTATGTACTGTGGTTTCTTCTGATATTCTACATAACAGCGAGACCAGATACTTGTGTTTATATTACCATGTGTGGCTTATTTCATTTAGTATAATGTTCTCCATACTGATTAAGGAAGCAAATGGCATGATCTTCTGAAAGTGTAATTTATTCCTTTACTTAAGTCAATTTCCCTCTCTATTTCCCTGTATTTTAAGATGCTTAAGTATAATTCAATTAAACTCTTTTCTGAGAGGGACAAGCCAAATATTGTAGCTCTTGGGAGACTAAGTAGGGAGATCACAAGTTAAAGGCCAGTTTGAGGTGTCAAGTGAGCTCAAAGTTTCAGTTACTAAGACAGGATGTATCTACAAAAGAAAATTTCCCCTACTATCCTCTGTACTTTCATTTTTATTACCTTTGCTCATGCTTTTTATAAGTCCTTTGCTTAATTTTCAAGTATGTGAAACATTTTCCAATTATGTTGAAGTTAGAGTCCCCATGACCTAACAATGCAACCTGTAGTACCTGGGCTGTTGGGGGATACTTTTAGACTCAATGAAATTAAGGATGTACTTGTGATTCTTCCACCCTGAGAGCCTGTAGCTGACTTGAAAATTTGATGTCATCAAACACCTGAGCCTAGTCACAGGACTGTAACACCTACACATGCAAAAAGCATGTGTGTGTGTGTTTATGTGTGTGTGTGTGTGTGTGTCTGTGTGTATGTGTGTGTGTGTGCTGTTTTCACTTGAGGGCATCTAAAGTTGCTGACAGAGAAGAAGCCTCTGGGGAACCAAGACTATCAAGGCACCTGTTTGCAAATGCCAGATCTGTGCTAATGCTCTTGGTACATCAACAGCTGTTCTTTAATCCTGGAGAGTCACAGAGAAGTCTGGACGTCCCTGGAGTATTACAACAATCGTTACATTAATGGAGCTGATGATTTTTCATACATGTGCAGAAAGAGTTCCTGTTATTACTCTTTCCTTCTCTAAATCTTGTTTTGTAACCAACTTAAGAGTCTTTAGATACCTTGCTACATACAATTAAAGGAAAAGTATATGGCAAATATGTCAGTAAGAGTCATTAGAATGCAGATGTTTCAACATCTGTGTCCATCAGCACATTTGCTTCTCACCCAGATGGAGTTCCGGAAGGGGCATGTGTAGACTCACTTCATCATCAGTGATGACTAGCTGTCACAGGCCTTAGGTAATTGCTGAAACCTGGTTAATTTTTGGTTCTGAGTTCCCTTGGCACCAAAGCAAGATACTAAGAGGACAATATAGATACTAGAGGACAATATATTTCCCCACTAGATAAACATGAGTTGGCTATGAAAGAAAAGGTTTACATATGTCAGTGCATATAGGGGCCCCTGAGTGATGTGGTGGTCACCTTCAGTACACGGATTGCCCTCCTCCAGCTGCCTGTGAGTGGTTATGGTGAAGCCCAAGCAAAGGCTCTACAGCTGTGCTGTTTTGCTTAATCCAGAGCTGACATCCAAACTGTCTGTCCTTCAAGAGACCCGCTGGCTGAGGGATAAGAAATTCCTAGAAAAGCCTAAGAGGCTCATGGATGTGCTTTCATTTTCACATGATTTGCAGCACACATACACATACACACATGGCCACAAAGAGACAAACAGGGAATGGAAGGGAGGGAAGGAGGGAGGGAGGGAGGGAGAGAGAGAGAGAGAGAGAGAGAGAGAGAGAGAGAGAGAGAGAGAGAGAGAGAGAGAGAGAGAGAGAGAGAGAGAGAGAAATTATTCAACATCTGATGCTTTTACTAAAGCCTTGCATGCACAGACTTCTGCAGTGGGTTTTGACAAAGACAGGCATGTTGCAAAACACAGGCTTTAGAAACTAAAAAATGGTTTCATAGTTCTGGAGTCAGAGATGGAACCTGAGATTAAGGTGAGGTGTGGGGCAGTGAATTGTCTCACATTGCAGTCCATGTTGGTTGGAAACTCACTAAGTAGCCTCAAGATCTTAAATAAATGGGATCCTCAGGCCTTTGTCCACTGCAGGTCTGGCATCACATATGTGAGCACTAGCATTGTTTCTGTCTTAGGGTTTTAGTGCTGAGAACAGACACCATGACCAATGCAAGTCTTATAAAGGACAGCATTTAACCTGGGCTGGTTTAAAAGCTCAGAGATTCAGTCCATTATCATAAAGGTAGGAACATGGCAGCATCCAGTCAGGCATGGTGCAGGAGGAGCCGAGAATTCTACATCTTCATCTGAAGACTGTTAGCAGAATACTGCCTTCCATGCAGCTAGGGTGAGGTTCTTAAAGCCCACACCCTCAATGACACACCTATTCCAACAAGGCCACACCTACTCTAACTGGGCCACACTTTCTAATAGTGCCACAGACTGAGCCAAGCAAATACAAACCACCACAGATGACAATCCTTGTTGTTGAACATTCTTCAGCTCTAGTGAAAGACAAGTAGAATTAGGGGAACTGCCAGGGCTTAGATCAGGATAACCTAGGTGGAGAGGAATTTAACCCAGCAACATGGCTGCTCTGGCAAGGTATCATATCCAAAGACCTTCTAGGCCTATGTGATATGGCTAGAATGCAGACACTCTGCATTGCAATATGACCTGGCTTTCCCTATAGACAATTTCTTAATACACACCTTTAATCCCTAACAATGAAGGTAAGATTCATTTGTAAAAGGAAGCAGCCATTTTTGAAAACAGCCATGTTTGAGAGGCAAAGTAATCAATCAGAGAATTGTTTGACAAAATCAGTCAGAGATACTATACATGAAACTCTGGTAAGAACAGTACAGAAAAGAGAGGGTAATTAAGAGAAGCACAGGGATATAAATGGAGGTGTGAACTTGGTGTGTAACAGTTTTACTGGGACAGGTTGCAGAGAGAACAAGCTAGAAAGGATGAGCATATTAAACAGTTAAGTCTCGAGGCTGAACCATTCCTGGCCTAGGTTCACAGATGGAGGCTGGAAGCTGAAGCTTTCAAGGTTTGGATTTGCAGAGGATTAGATTGTATGAAGTCTAGAAGTATCCAGGCCTTGTCCTAGGGAGAGTTAGAACAGAGAAAGCAACCCTCAGCCCAACCATGTATTCATAAAGCTTGGGTACAGCTCCCATCACTTCATCTAATGAAATAAAAGTGACCTTTACATCTAGGCCTGAGTCCAAAGAATTCCATTCCATGTGGTACCTGTGTGGATCCAGAAGGGAATACCCATATAGAGTTACCTGAGTTGCTGCTGGTTCAGAGCAACACCCACAGAAAGTTATAGATGTAGCTGTGACAGCACTTTGACTGACTAGTAGGCTGGAGAGGTGCAAACCACTGAAGCTTGCTAGTCAGCATAGCTAGCCAAGTTGTTGAACCTCTAGTCACTGAGAGACCCTGACTCGAACATAAGATCATAGAAAAATACAGGCACAGCTGTGGGCGTTGTCATGAACACATTTAACACAAAAGCCCGACTGAAAAAGTTAGCAAGGTCCTGAACTCATGGATGGATATCAAGTTTAAGATGACACTTGGAGTCAGTGATTTGTCTCACATTGGAGAAACTTTTGTCTAGGAGTCAAACAAATATTCAACTGAGCCCTGAAAAGGAGGCAATCCTCTGTCCTTGGTCTACCATGTGGCCAACATGAGCTATGTGACCTCCAGCCCGCCTAGTACTGTATGTTGTTGAATATCCTCTTGTTTCAATGGGAGAATGGCAAGCCTAGAGGGTACTGTCAGGGTCCCACATCTGGGCACCCTGGACTTCTGTCAGCAGGGCTTCATACCTTATGGTATGTTTTACCTGGATTTCTGGGTGTCAATGAAGCCAAAGGCTACAGCAACACAGCAGAGGTTTGGAAGGAGCGAGCAGACTGTCTGGTCATTCAAGGGTGTTAAGATCACAGGGGGGAGGTACCTGTGCACAATGTCAAAATGTCTAAGTGTCAACATGGTGAACCTGATGCAGTAGGTTGAGCGCCACTCGCGTTTGCGGATTGCTATTGGGTCATAGGCAGTGTGGGATACTCTATGTCTTCTGCGCAAGAACATGAATGCATAGACATAATTTCTAGGGTAACTTTATTGGTGAAAGTAGAAAACCTCATAAGATAGGACAACTGGCAGATAGTTTTGAACATTAAAGTAGTTGAATGGACATACTAGAGGTCATGGATGACACTAGTGTAGGGGACAGGTGACCTTCAGAGGACTTCTCAGAGGCACACCTCAGAGTCCAGAGACCATGCTGAGGTGAGGCTAGTTGCCAAGAGAGGAAAGGGATGTGATCCAACCCACTATTGGGTGTTCATTTGGAAGTAACCTGGTATGATACCATACAGTCATGTCATCTAGGTAGTTAATTGGGGAAAGGATCAGCCTGAAAGAATCCAGCAAGTCTGAGCATGGAGGTGGCTTCTTCAGGTGACAGCTCATTCTCCATCACTGTCCTCTGAGGAGGAGGAGACCCAAAGGTCCTCATAGAGAACACTCACTTTGACCTGGGATCCTGCTGCCTCTCCTTCCCCAGGGAAGGCAGGGCTCTCTGAAGGAGGTGTTTGCTTCTCAAGGGGAAGTGGTGGGGGATCTGTCAGGAACCTGGAGCTCCAGCAGTTACTACCCTCTCTGGTAAATATCATTCTCAGGTTTTGGCTTATAACATGGTCAACCGATGACTGGTGGGATGCAATACAGGGTCTGGTTGCGACCAGAGCAGCCCTGCTATGGAGCTGTTGTTGGTCAGTGCTGGGCACCTGTGCTGCTAGTTTCTTGCTCCTTTCAGCTGCACCTTTTTGTCCAATTCTGATGACAATGGGAGGAGACGAACTGTCCGGTGTGTCCTTGGAACCAGTTCTTTTATGGCTCTTCTCTGGTACATTGGTAGAGTTAATTCTTTGTTTCTTCAGGGGATTTTGGCTAGGCTGTGTGGGGCACTGGAAAGTTTTCTTGCCTGGGGCCCGGAAGCTGAGTTTGGGGTTCTCTGTATTCTGGTGGACGACAGGATGCTGGCTGGGCTGCATTTTCCTACTGGGACCCAGGGTTTTTGACTCTTTATGGAACAGTTCACCGATTGCATTACTTTTGGGGACAACATCGGGGTTTAGGTACTAGACACCCTGTAGCTTTTGCTCCAGGAGCTCTTCTGAGGATGTGCTTCTTCCATCCTGCCTGATTACTGACTTGGCAATACCAGGGACAGCCACATTCTGACCTTTATTTTGCCTGGATGTGAGATGCAGGAGCTGTCAAACATTTGGAGGGCAGGTTTTCCAGGGCACATCTGATTCCCAAGAGAAGTTTTGACTGGTGGCAGAGATATCTTTCTGTTCCCAGGAATGCTTGGCATCTGTGACTGCTGTTGAAAAGACAGACATATGGAGAGAACATTAGGGCACTGTCAGCATGGAGGGCAGTGAAGGCTTTCAAAACAACACTAGAAGCTCATGGGATTTAAGGTGGTAGTTTGTATCAGCTCAGTCTGATGTGAAATCATCAGGCTGTGGGAACCCACATCAGCTATCCAAAACTTGCAGCATGTTCGGTTGGGAAATGAAAGGGAGTTTCAGCCTCCCTACAAAATTTAAGTGAACCTTTCTCTGATAATCCAAATGTATCTGTGTGTGTTTGTGTGTGTCTGTGCATGTATCTATGCGTGTGTGAATGTGTTTGTGTGTATTTATGTGTGTGTGTGTGTGTGTGTGTGTGTGTGTGGTCTGACAAGAGGTACATGAAGGGAAATATTGATGTGTGGATCGTCAGAGAGACAGCTAGCAAGATGGCCATGATCCTTCTGTGGTCCTAGAAGAATAGTTAGATTCAAATTACTATGTAATTTACAGTATAGTTTTGAAAATTCTAATTATCTCACTTGGGATTTGAAACAGGGTAAGAGGCATTGGCTCGCCTTGAATTTTTCTCTCCCAATGGTCTTTGAAAGCTCCTCTTTGGGCCCTGTGACCTCACTGCCTCCATGGCTAGCCTCATGCAGCGACCATCCATCTCCAGTTTCTCTTGCTGTGGTTTCTGCTCATATTCCTAGCCATCTACCCCCTGTGGTCAGAGGTCCTAAATCCCAGTAATCAGGTAAAATCACAACTCTAGAGGCTTATAATTTATCAGTCAGATTTATCTTAGTAAATTCTCAACCCACAAAACACCCACACAACAAACTCAAAACTCAATTGACATGAAGACAAGCGACACACCTAGATGGGGCAGACACACCCTAATTATTATTTAATCATCTATCTGAGAAATCCCCAGTACTTATGGCTCTCAGGACTTCGTGGTTCTGGCTCCTCTTCCTCTCCTGTAGGTTCCATCTTGTCCCTTCCTGTCCTTAAACAGGTCACCAGAAATCTCGGAGAGCAGACTCTGTTTGTAACCTGACCGAAGAAGGAAGGAGGACCTGGAGACATAAACCCATGGACAAGTGAGAATGAACACGCCATCCTCCAGGTGAGCTGGACCATAAGGAGACCTACAGCAGAGGCTCAATCATTCATCCAAACGCAAGTCCATCTGAACTATGACAATGAACAAATGATTCCTTGCTGCCAGAGAGGGTTTTTGAAATCTGGCGTGTACAGTGGACATGTAGTGAGCAAATAGACCGTGCAGAAAGATATGTGCCAAGTGGCAGAACAGAGGAAGGGACGTTCAGGAACAGGGTATCTACTTTACTTACAGCCAAGTTGAGCTGCTGGTTCCCCCTTTGTGGCTCCATTGGAAAATTCTGGAAGGGAGCCTTCTTCTGCTGCTTATCATACCTGTGAGAAAGACAATGGTGTGGGGATAGAACAGCTATAGTCTCAAATAGTCACTCACTCACTCACTCACTCACTCACTCACTCCCTACCTCCCTCCCTCCCTCCCTCCCTCACTCACTCACTCACTCAATCATTCCCTCCCTCCCTCCCTCCCTCCCTCCCTCAATCACACACTCTACTCTCACTTGCCCGCAGATTATTTACTAACGCTCTGGCCCTTCCAGGGTCTCCATAAACTCTGCTTTACCTGGAGCCTTCTCTCCTGCCAGCCCAGTTCCCATCACTCACCTCTGTCTGGTGACTTGACTGAGTTTCTGTAGACCCTGGGGCCTGCAAGGATCCTTGTTCTCTTTCTTCTTCCTGGCTCCCAGAGGCTGTGGGGCTAGGAGCACATGTCCTTGCTTCATGGGGCACACTCTGCTTCTTGCAGTGTGGCCAAATGCCCCACAGTTTCTGCATTTCACCTGTGAGGAGCAAAGGAGATATCAGCGAGTCACAAAGAGATCCAGGGACCTCTCCACCCTCAATCCCCTCCTCAAGGCTAAAAGGTCCTTTAAGGCTCACTCTCCAAGGACAACATTCACTACAGAATGGGTGGAAACTCCACCTGGTTGTCTCTTTGAACCTGGAAGAGACATGCATAATTAGGAGATGTATGGTGAAGGCAGGGTGCCCTGTATCTGCCAACAGACCAATTCTGCTAACGAGGAGCTGAGCCTTTTTCCAGTCTCTCCCTAGGTCCACATGTAGTTCCTTTGTCTGGTCCTCTGATACCTCTGATATAATCAGGACAACGAGCAGTGTGACAAAGGTAACAGGGCCCCAGACCTTAGTAGACCCCCAGATATTTGCATACCTATCCCCAAGATGGAAGTACCCTTCAGGCCATGGAACTCTTCCTATAGGCACTCCCAACTGGCACCATGAAAACGAGACCTATAGAGACCATCATCAGAGGTTAGGCATGACCCCCAATTGAGGGATGGGGCCACCCACCCATCTCCAAAATTTTAACCCAGAATTGCTCCTGTTCTAAAGGAAATACAGGGACAAAGCATAGAGCAGAGACTGAAGGAAAGGCCATCCAGAGACTGCCCTACCTGGGGATCCATCCCATACCCAGCCACAAAAGCTAGACACTATTGCCAAGAAGTTTTTACTGACAGGAGTCTGATATAGCTGTCTCCTGAGAAGTTCTGTCAGAGCCTGGCCAGTACAGATGCAAATGCTTGCAGCCCACCATCGGACTGATTTAGGAGATGCTAATGGTGGAGTCAGGGGAAGGACTAAAGGAGGTGATGTGCTTTGCAACCCCATAGGAAGAACAACAATATCAAACAACCAGACCCCCCAGAGCTCCCAGGGACCTAATCACAAACCAAAGAGGACACATGGGGGAACCCATGGCTCTAGCTGCAAATATAACAGAGGATGGCCTTGTCAGTCATCAAGGGAGTGGAGTCCCTTGGTTCTGTGGAGGCTCAATGCCCCAGTGAAGGGGAATGCCAGGGCAGTGAGGCAAGGAGTGCATGGGTAGGAGGGGAGCGCCCTCATAGAAGCGGGTGGAGGGGGATGGGATAGGGAACATGTGGAGGGGAATCAGGGAAAGAGGATAACATTTGAAATTTAAATAAATAAAATATCTAATAATAATAATAATAATAATAATAATAATAATAATAATAACAATAATAATAATAAACCAAATTTTGAAATCTAATCCATCCAATCCCATCATTCTGGTAAAGTCTCTATTACCCTTGTATTACTAAAGCGTTACCTTGCCTTTCAACCTACTCTTTCCTGCTTCTGTCCTATTGTTCTTGTTAACTGAAATACATCAACCTAGAACTTGATATCCATGCAGGAAACTCAGCGGGAGAAAGGCTCAGTGGTGCACTGGGATTCAGGGGACCCATCTACCCAGTGCACTCTACCATCTGGCTACTCAGGACTTTCTTCTTTTTTCTTTATGTTAGTAACATTTTTTTAAATTTTATTTTCTATATTCTTTATTTACATTCCAAATGATTTCCCCTTCCCAGTTCCCCCCTCCCTGAAAGTCCCACAATCCCTCTTCCCTCCCCATGTTCCCCATTTGCCTGAGAATGTCATGAATTCATTGTTTTTAATTACTGAGTAGTATTCCATTGTGTAAATATACATGGAAAATATTTCTGATAAAATTCAAGAAATATATAGAAAAACACATCAAAACTTACTATTTCATGAAAAATTATACAGATAACATAGTAGGTATAAAAATATTCCTAAATTGATTGAAAGTAGAGGTAAAAATATTTTTTAATAAAATTCAAGATTTACCTGGAAAATATCCAGATAAAATTGAAGAAATTTATACAGATAAATTGGCAGTAATTAAAATATTCCTGAGTTGATTGAAAGTAGAATTATAACCATTTTCTGATAAAATTGAAGATTTGCATGGAAAATATTTTTGTTGAAATTGAAAAAAATATGTGGAAAAAACATTAAAATTCAAGATTTTCATGGAAAAATTATACAGATAAAATGGTAGGCATAACAATATTACTTAGTTGATTTAAATTGAAATTATAAATATTTTTTGATAAAACTGACGATTTACCTGGAAAATATCTGATAAAATTGAAGAAATATATAAAAAACGCATTAAGATTGACTATTTCATGGAAAAATTATACAGATAAAATGTAGGCATAAAGAAATTCCTATGTTATTTGAAATTGGAGTTTTTCATGTAGATTTTTGGTTTCGTCGGTGGGTGGGGGTATGGAGGTGTTTGTAGTTTCACTTACAATCAATTTAGGAATGTTTTTGTGCCTACCATTTTGTCGGTATAATTGTCCATGATAATCTTCAATTTTAACATTTCTTTGTATTTTTCTTCAAATTTGTCAGAAGCATTTTCCATGTGAATCTTTAGTTTTATCAGACGATGTCTATAATTTTACTCTCAATCAACTTAGGAAGATTTTTATACCTTCCATTTTATCTGTATAATTTTCCATGTAATAGTCAGTTTTAACATGTTTCTCTGTATATTTCTTGAATTTTTTCAGGAATATTTTCCTTGTAGATCTTGAATTTTATCAGAAAGTGTTTACATTTTTACACAGGACTTTCTATTGGTTTAATCCAATATCCCAGCCTTCTTCTCTGGTGGATCCCACACAACAAAGATTTGGTGGTGTAGCGCTGTCTCACCTAGGTGCAGGGCTGGCTGACACATAGAAGCCTCCACTTACCATAGGATACTCCTCTTTCAGTGATGGAAGTGTCTGTTTCCATGAGCCTCTCCCCTCGCTCTGGGCTGTTTGAGGTGGTATGGTTGGAAGGCCCTTGGTCTTCATTTGTGACGCCATTTTGTGGACCTGATGGCTTTTATTTCCTGAAACAGAAGATAAAAAAGAGTTTCAAGCAATTGCATCAAGTTTCATGACATGATAGGAATACGGGGCCTGGCGGCAGCCATCAAAAGACAACCTGTTTGTGTTTTTCCACCTCCCAAGAATATTCCATCAGAGACTTAGAGACATGGAGTTGTGACATTCAGGGAATGTTTCCCCTCAAGAATCTACCACCACTGCCAAACTCTTAATGAGAAAGTACTATCACATGAGAAATTCATCCCCATTTCAGATTCACATCAGAACACTCCTGTTTCTAACCTCTCACCTCAAGCATGATTTGATAAAAGATTTGCACCTCAGAGCCTGCCCTCCATCTGTGATCTGCCCAGCGGCTTCTCTGAGTTGTGGAGTCCGGATTTGCGTCCCACTTTCAGGAGGCTGTCTAGACCAGGAATGGAAAGAAAGTGCTGCGCAGGCTTCTTATAAGGTCCTCTGAAGATCATGATCCCTGTGATGCAATCCAATCAAAGTAGCGGTTTAAGAACACCTGACCTCTTTTCTCCACTCCAGATGGTATTACCCCACCATTCCCTGTGCCCCACCTTGTTCGACAGCCCATACTTCCTCCTCACCACTCTGACTCCCAGCGGATGTCCCCGCCCACCACTCCAACTGAACTCTAAACTCCCTGGAGCCTGCAGTCTCTTGAGGTGCATCTATTCTGACTGAACCCAGACCCTGCTGTCTTCTGCTATATAAGTGTTAGGGGCCTCATATCAGCTGGTGTATGCTGTCGCTTTGGTGGTCCAGATTAATTGAGATCACTGGTTTTCCTACAGGGTCGCCCTTCTCTTCAGCTTCTTTCTACCTTTGCCTAATTCAACCACAGGTCACCCTCCTCTTTAGCTTCTTTCTACCTTTCCCTAGTTCAACCACAGGCAGCAGTGGTGGATTCTTGAAGGAAAACATTCCCTGAATGTTATCATTCAGCAGCTTTTGTCCATTGGTTGGGTGCAAATATCTGCATCTGACTCTTTCAGCTGCTTGTTGGGTCTTCAGGAGTGCGGTCATGCCAGGTCCCTTTTTGTGAGTGCTCTCGAAAGGCAAAAAACCCAGAATAGCAAAAACAATTCTTAACAATAAAAGAACGGCTGGGAGAATTACCATCCCTGACCTCAAACTGTATAACAGCAATAGTGATCAAATCTGCATGCTATTGGTACAGAGATAAACAGGTTAATCAATGGAATAGAATTGAATACCCAGAAATAAAACCACACTTTTATGAATACCTGATTTTGACAAAGATGCCAAAAATATACAATGGAAATAAGAAAGCATCTTCAATAAATGGTGCTGGTCTAACTGGCTGTCTGTATGTAGAAAAATGAAAATAGCCCCCTCATTGTGCCTTTCACAAAGCTCAAGTCTAAGTGGATCAAGGACCTCAACATAAACTATATACCTTGAACTATATACACTGAATTTAATAGAAGATAAGTTTGGAAAGAGCCTTGAACTCATGGGAACAGGGGAAATTTCCTAAATAGAACTTCAATGGCTCATGCTTTAAGATCAAGAATTGATAAATGGGAGCTTTAAAACTATAAAGTTTCTGTAAGGCAAAGGACATAGTCAATAAGACAAATCTGCAACCTACAGATTGGGCAAAAAATCTTCACTAACTCCACATCAGATAGAAGGGAATATCCAGAACACTTGATCTTAAGGCAACAACGTAGAGGCTTTAGTCTTGATTTAATACTTTAAGGCAGTGAATAGGGAGTAGAAGGAGATGGCCAAATAGGGTAAATGTTTTGAGTGGTTTGTTTTATGCAGATGTATCATGAGGGGCCACAGCAGGAATGCCATAGCCTTGACTTCCATTGTATTCTAAGAATTCCAAATTCAAGTCTCCAAGTCTCAGACTGAACATGCTTGGGAGGGGGAAATGTAGATACAGGTTCATTTGGGATGGGCAGCAGAAGACCAGAATCACAGGTGGGGTCATACATTTTAAGGCCTGGGGGCATTGAGTTCCAACACCTCAGAGAAAGCCAAGAGGCTCATAGGAGCAGACTATTCCCTCACTGAAGGAGGAGAAGCCTAGGGTATGCTGAGACCTGTTGTGTCAGCCATTCCTGAGGCTAGGTGAGACAATGCACTGGGCTTTATCACCAAATCTTTGTTTTGTGTGAGATCCACCAAAGAATGCTGGGATATGTATGCCCATAAATTAGCTAGGTGAGGGAATACGTCCAGGGCTTGCTCTACTAGGATAGCTGTGCTCTGAGGGTACAATGTTACTTTGGCTTTTGTTGATTGTCTTCTTATGCTGGTTTTCAACCATCTGATTAGCTGTGAACATTCAGTTGTAGCAGGTGTTGGGAAGGCAGGTATATACCAGCCTTGGACCTGACAATGTAACTTAATGGTACACACCTTTAATCCCTGGAGATAAAGCCAAACAGATCTCTGAATTCAAGGCCAGGCTGAGATAGAGTACATCCTAGGAGAAGAAAAGTTTAAATCAAGGCATGGTGATACACACCTTGAACCCCATTGGAAGTTTCCTAGAAGTTGTGTGTGCTCCTAAGGACAAGGCCAGCTGGGATAGTTTTGGGGTTGGGGAGGAGCATAGAAGGATTTTTTTCTTGTGTAACAGGCCTGGTGTATTGGAATGCAATGTGGTGGAACAATGGAGCTCTGGGAGATAGCCAGCTGCTTAGGACATATTGGTGTACCCCCGGGGACTTGTCAGGAAGAGGAATTCATAGCTATTTTAAAACATGCATTAAGTGTAAAACCATGTGCTTTCTTCTCAATGATAACTTTCCATGGTTTATACACAAAAGGACACACATTAGTTGTATGTGTGTGTACCTATAAGCACATATGGGTGTTTGTGTAAGTGTGTCAGAACACATGTGACATTCACATGGTGGCCAGAAGAGATTGTCAACTGACATTCCTCAGACCTTCTCCTCTTTCCTTTGAGACAGAAACTCTCAGCAGTTGGTCTCTGGCTGCATCTGCTAGCCTGAGCTATCACTGAGCCCCAGGGATCCATTTGTCTCTGCTTTCCCAGACCTGGGGTCACAAGCATGGGGCTGTGAATATTTAGCTTTTAAATGTTTGTTCTGGGACTTGGACTCAGGTTCAAGTCTTTACATGGAATCAATTGCTGTTTCATTGAGGTACCTTTCCAGCCTCAGAAATACTCTCAACTATTACCTTCTGACAGAGCTACCTTTGATTTTAGCTTTACAATTATAATCTACTAGGATTAAGTGTAGTTTCAATTTCTCTTTTAAAATACCAGTTATTATTTTAATAGATAAACTTAATTAAGGGGTGTTTTTCCAAACATTTCCAGTGTTCACATCTTGCTCAAAGGAGCTTTTACCCACCGAAGTCCTAGCACTCTGCCATTTATCCCATGTGTTTAACTTGCCCATTAGGATATATCTGTCCAGAAAGCAAAGGCCAGAAGCACGGGATGGGCAGCAGTGACTTTGAATCATTTATTATGAAAGGGAGAAGAAATGCTATGTCGAAATGCCATCTTGACAAGGAAGGGTTATTGAGGGACATGGGTATTAGAGGGCGCGATTGCCTATATTCTGATCTTGGATTCTTATCACTAAGAATCTTGTATTATTCAGAATCCACTTTTCCTACATTTTCTTTTCTCTTAGCAATATTTATTCATTGGACTCTATGTTGTCTCTTGTGATTTCTCACTTTTCAGTACTATATTTGGATGCAAACCCCAAATCTCGCTGCTACAGAGAGATACTGTTTTGGTGGCTTCCTATTTTATTGCTCATGTCATAAAAAAATATTCTATGTAATAGTTTGTGTATTCTCTGCCTAGCCCCAATTAAATGTTGTCCTTATAAGAGCTGCCGTGGTCTTTGTGTCTGTTCATAACAGTAAAACCCAAACTAAGACAGAAGTTGGAACCAGGAGTAGGGTATTGCTGTGATAGGCCTAACCATGCTTTTGTTTAGAAGAATGTGGATTTTGTGACTTTGGATTTGGAAAGCCGTGGAATGTTTTAAGTGGAGATTAATGGGATATCCTAGTAGGAATACGAAAGACTTTGTTGCTGAGAGTGATTTGACTTGTGCAGACCTGGCCCAAGAGGTTTCAGTAGAAAACTTCAGAATGTGGCCTAGAGACTGTTTTTGTGGTATTTTGTGAAAAAGATGGCTGCTTTGGGCCCTTGTCTGAAGAGTCTAAGATAAAGAGATTTATATTAATTGCATTGAAAAAAGGAAGTTTCAAAAAATCCCAGCAGAGACATTGTTCTCTGCATAAGTCTAATGAGGAGTGTTTTGAACAAGTAAGCATACAATCTTAGAAAGGAAAAATACAAAATATGTGGTTTGAGTGTTAAAGACGAATGAGAGAGTGAAATGGAGTTGAAGCCTGTGTTCAAAGTTATTAATATGAGTGAAGTGATTGGTGATTCTGGGGCAGCTAAGTTTAGATCCAGTCCTGGTGGTACTCACCTTTATCCCAGGAGACAGGTATGCAGATCTCTGAGTTCAAGGTCAGTCTACAGTGCAAGATCCAGGCCAGCCAAGCTTAGGCAGTGAAGGAGTTGTAAAACCTAAAGGTGATTACAATGTAATAGAACATGGGATGGCCATTTCCAGCTTCCCCAAGCAGCAGAACTCAGCAGCTTCAGTCAAGTGGCTCTGGCTTTAGAGTGATAAATAGAAGGCACTACTGGGATAGTTGAGGCTGGTTAGCTGGACCTAAGAAATCCGTGGTGATTAAGAAGAGACCAGTGGGGCTGGTGAGATGGCTCAGCAGTTAAAAGAGCTGAATGCTTTTCCGAGGATCCTGAGTTCAAATCCCATCAACCACATGGTGGCTCACAACCATCTGTAATGAGATGTAACATCGTCTTCTGGTGTGTCTGAAGACAACAACAGTGTACTTACATATAACAATAAACAAATAAATAAAGAGAAGAGACCAGCATCACTGAGGTGAAATCTTTGGTGACATGTTTTCTGAGAGCACAGAGAACCTGTGTTCCAAGGTTTTACCTGGTGCTGCAGCTGGACTTGGTAATATGTAAGAGTCACCCAAAGTGGTACTGGTTTTGAAGACATGAAGAGCAGTTGGGACCTGGCACCGTGAGAGGCCATGGAAGGCCATTGGTGAAAGTGTAGCCTCAGTCTCAGTTGATGGCCCAGGACTGAAGGGGTCATGCAAAGAATTTTAGGCTTGGCACACTGAAGAGAACCTGTGAGAGGCTATTGGTGAAGCCTAGTTGCAGTGGAAGATCCCAGTGTATTGGAGATGCCAATACCATGAGATGATCACCAAAACAGTAGGAGCTGAGTGGATCAACCTGAGCTTAGAGTGCTACAGATGGCAGAGCTGGAGAAGTGATGCCAGCCCTTTGGAGTAGCACAAAAGATCATGTGTGGGTCCCAGATATTAGAACCAGGTGCTGTATCATTAAAGCTGCCTGGAAGTTCTCCAAGATATTCGAGATGCCAAAGCCATAGGATATTTCCTGAGGAAAGCTGCTAACAGGGAGTGGAACCAGCCTAGGAAAGAAGTTGGTTTCATTCAACAAAGATGAAAATGGAGCTGGAGTTCTGAAAATTGCTTTGACATCGAACTTGGAGATGTAGTAGAGTTGGTAGTTTGCCAAGCTGGTTTCCTGTCTTGATTTGGGGATTACAGTTAAGTGATTGAATGGATCAGAAGAGACATTGAACTTTGGACTCTTAACATTGTTTATATTGCTAGACTATGGGAACTTTGGAAGTTGGACTAAATGTACTTCTTTATTGTGCTATGTTTACATATGACCCCCATAGACTCATGTGTTTGACCAAACCTATGGGGGTCATGGAATGGAATGTGATGTTGTATATATGCTTGGCCCTGGGATTGGCACTATTAGAAGGTGTGACCTTGTTGGAGTAGGTATTGGCTTGTTGGAGTCGGTGTGTCACTGTGGGTGTGGGCTTTAAAAACCTCATCCTAGCTACCTGGAAGGGAGTATTCTGCTATCAGCCTTCAGATGAAGATGTAGAACTCTCAACTTGTCCTGCACCATGCTTGCTTGGATGCTACAATATTCCTGCCTTGATGATAATGGACTGAACCTCTGATCCTGTAAGCCAGCCCCAATTAAATGTCCTTATAAGAGTTGCTTTGATCATGATGTCTGTTCACAGCAGTAAACTGTCTAGCTGTCTCTCTTACTATCCATACATCAATATTTCCCTTCATGTACCTCTTGTCAGAACACACACACACACACACACACACACACACACACGCATAGATACATGCACAGACACACAAACAAACAATCCTTAGACTGTGACAGAAAGAGAGCCTAGAGACTTTGTTTACCAGACAGCCCCACAGTAGATCAGACCCAGGGAGGCCATTTTCCACTATACTAGACAATGAATTGCCCTGACTTCACAAAGTCCAAAACTGAAGAAGAGGCAGGGAGGGACAGTCCAGAGAAGTTTCTTCTGAGATCTTGCTCATATCTGGGGGTGCTGAGAATTCAGTGCTTCTCTCTCTTCAGGACAGTGGTGTTGTCTCGGCAGGTCCCAATCTTTTTAAAATTTAATGAACATGAAGGCACAACATACCCTAATATATGGGACACAATGAAAGTGGTGCTAAGAGGAAAATTCGTAGTCCTGAGTGGCTCCAAAAAGAAATGGGAGAGAGCTCACACTAGCAGCTTAATGGCACACCTGAAAGCCCTTGAACAGAAAGAAGAAAATACACCCAAGTGGAGTAGAAGACAGGAAATCATCAAACTCAGGTCTGAAATCAATCAAGTAGAAACAAATAAAACCATCCAAAGAATCAACATAACTAGGAGTTGGTTCTTTGAGAAAATCAGCAAGATAGATAAGCCTTTAGCCTTACTAGCCAGAGGGCACAGAGACAGTAGCCAAATTAACAAAATCAGAAATGAAAAGGGAGAGATAACAACAGAAACTGAGGAAATTCAAAAAACCATTAGATCCTACTACAAAAGCCTGTATTCAACACAACTAGAAAATCTGGAGGAAATGGATACTTTCCTAGACAGTTACAAAATACCAAAATTAAATCCGGATCAAATAGACCATCTAAACCATCCTATATCCCCTGAAGAAATAGAAGTGGTCATTGCAAGTCTTCCAACCAAAACAGCACAGGTCCAGATGGTTTTAGTGCAGAATTTAATCAGACCTTCAAACAAGACCTAACACCAATACTCTTCAAACTATTCCACAAAATAAAAACAGAAGGAAAACTACCCAACTCATTCTATGAAGCCATAATTATGCTAATACCAAAATCACACAAAGATCCTACAAAGAAAGAGAATCTCAGGTGAATCTCTATTATGAATATGGATGCAAAAATACTTAATAAAATTCTTGCCAACCAAATCCAAGAACACATCCAAACGATCATTCACCACAATCAAGTAGGCTTCATCCCAGGGATGCAGGGATCGTTCAATATAAGGAATTCCATCAATGTAATCCACTACATAAACAATCTCGAAGAAAAAAACGCATGGTCATTTCATTAGATGCCGAGAAAGCATTTGACAAAATTCAGCATCCTTTCATGTTAAAGGTCTTGGAAAGATCAGGAATTCGAGGCCCATATTTAAACATAGTAAAAGCAATTTACTGCAAACAGGTAGCCAACATCAAACTAAATGGAGAGAAACTTGAAGCAATTCCACGAAAATCAGGGACTAGACAAGGCTGCCCTCTCTCTCCATATCTTTTCAATATAGTACTTGAAGTTCTAGCTAGAGCAATTAGAAGAGAAAAAGAGGTCAAAGGGATAAAAATTGGACAGGAAGAAGTCAAACTATCACTATTTGCTGGCGATATGATAGTATACTTAAGCGACCCAAAGAACTCCACCAGGGAACTCCTACAGCTGATAAACACCTTCAGAAAAGTGGCCGGATATAAAATCAACTCAAGCAAGTCAGTAGCCTTCCTATACTCAAAGGATAAGCAGGCTGAGAAAGAAAAAATAGAAATATATATAAAGTAATATAAAGTATCTTGGCGTGACTCTAACCAAACAAGTGAAAGATCTGTACGGCAAGAACTTCAAGTCTCTGAAGAAAGAAATTGAAGAAGACCTCAGAAGATGGAAAAATCTGCCATGCTCATGGATTGGCAGGATTAATATAGTCAAAATGACCATCTTGCCAAAAGCAATATACAGATTCAATGCAATCCCCATCAAAATCCCAACTCAATTCTTCATAGAGTTAGAAAGAGCAATTCAAAAATCCATCTGGAATATCAGAAAACCCAGGATAGCTAAAACTACTCTCAAGAGTAAAAGAAATTCTGGCAGAATCAGTATCCCAGACCTCAAGCTGTACTACAGAGCAATAGTGTTAAAAACTGCATGGTATTCGTACAGTGACAGGCATGTAGATTAATGGAACAGAATTGAAGACCCAGAAATGAATCCACACTCCTATGGTCACATGATCTTTGACAAAGGCGCTACAACCATCCAGTGGAAAAAAGATAGCCTTTTCAACAAATGGTGCTGGTTCAATTGGAGGTCAACAAGCAGAAGAATGCAAATTGATCCATTCTTATCTCCATGCACTAAGCTCAATTCCAAGTGGATCAAGGACCTCCACATAAAACCAGACACACTGAAACTAATAGAAAGGAAACTAGGGAAGAACCTTGAACATATGGGAACAGGGGAGATTTTCCTGAACAGAACTCCAATAGCTTATGCTCTAAGATCAAGAATTGACAAATGGGACCTCATAAAATTACAAAGTTTTGTAAAGCAAAAGATACTGTCAAAAGGACAAAGCGGCAACCAACTAACTGGGAAATTATCTTTACCAACCCTACATCTGACAGAGGGCTAATATCCAATATATACAAAGAACTCAAGAAGCTAGACTCCAGAGAGCCAAGTAACCGTATTAAAAATTGGGATACAGAGCTAAACAAAGAGTTCTCACCTGAAGAATATCGAATGGCTGAGAAGCACCTAAAGAGATATTCAACATCCTTAGTCATTAGGGAAATGCAAATCGAAACAACCCTGAGATTCCATCTCACACCAGTCAGAATGGCTAAGATCAAAAATTCAGGAGACAGCAGTTGTTGGCTAGGAAGTGGAGAAAGCGGAACACTCCTCCACTGCTGGTGGGATTGCAAGCTGGTACAACCACTCTGGATAGCAATATGGCGGTTCCTCATAAAAAATGGGCATGACATTCCCGGAGAATCCTGCTATACCACTCCAGGGCATATACCCAGAGGCTTTCCCTGCATGCAATTAGGACACATGCTCCACTATGTTCATAGCAGCCTTATTTATAATAGCCAGAAGCTGAACCCAGATATCCCTCAATGGAGGAATGGATTCAGAAGATGTGGTATATTTACACAATGGAATACTACTCTGCAATTAAAAACAATGAATTCACGAAATTCCTAGGTAGATGGTCAGAACTTGAAAATATCATCCTTAGTAAAGTAACTCGATCAGAAAAGAACACACATGGTATGCAAGCACCGATAAGGGGATATTAACACCAAATCTTGGAATACCCTAGACACAATGGGCATATCAATAGATTTCCAAGAAGATGGAAGGAGAGATCCCTGGTCCTGGAAAGACTGGATTTAGGGGAATGCCAGGACAGAGAAACGAGAGGGGGTTGAATGGGGAAAAGAGAAAGGGAAGGGGGTTTATGGGACTTTCAGGGAGGGAGGAAACCGGAAAGGAGAAATGATTTGGAAAGTAAATAAAAAAACTTAGAAAATCAAAAAAACCATTCTGCTTATTTTTTACAACTGAATGAATACAGCTGGGGACAATTTCTTACAAGTGGTAAGGACACACTGTCAGGGTCTCTTGTCTCTCTAGAGCTTTTGGTGTTGACATATGTCTTAGTCATGTTTTCTATTCCTGCACAAACATCATGACCAAGAAGCAAGTTGGGGAGGAAAGGGTTTATTCAGCTTACACTTCCACACTGCTGTGCATCACCAAAGGAAGTCAGGACTAGAACTCAAGCAGGTCAGGAAGCAGGAGGTGATGCAGTGGCCATGGAGGAATGTTCCTTACTGACTTGCTTCTTCTGGCTTGCTCAGCCTGCTCTCTTATAGAATCCATGACTACCAGCCCAGGGATGGTCCCACCCACAAGGGGCCCTCTCTGCTTGATCACCACTTGAGAAAATGACTCACAGGTGGATCTCATGGAGGCACTTCCCCAACTGAAGTTCCTTTCTTTGTGATAACACCAGCCTGTGTCAAGTTGTCACACAAAACCAGGCAGTACAACATACATACCCGAGATTGTTAGACACATGGGAATTATGAATGAAGACCGAGAAAGCTGAATATAGGGACTATATAGCAAGGGTATTTGAGGGGAGGTAGCCAGATTGTTGTAGGCTGTAGGAGTAAAGGACTCTCAATTTCAAGTGCAAACAAATCAGGATGGTTGCATTTTCCATTAGATTATTCTCCATTATATATGAGGTCCAAAAAAGTTTAAAATGAACCAAATACCAAGACGTGGAAAATGTTGATTTTTTTTGCCATTTTAGAGCAGTGACTTTATCATGTGCTGTCATATGTTGAGATTTGAAGACCAGGGAAAGGATCTAAAGGAATGAAGCAGTCCAAATCCCTAGGGAGACTGACTGGAGAAGTGGCCCAGGCACTCTAGTGCTAGCTGACCTGAGTCAGTGTAACTTGTGTTACACTGCTAGCTGAACCTGAGTTAGTGTTCCTCAGCTTAGAACATTTCCAGGGCCTGTTTGTCCCCAGACTTAGAGATCACAGAGCTGAAGGGTTAAGTTTCCCTGAAGCTAGCTTGCTTTCCAAGGCCAGGTTAAGTTGGCAACACTGCCTTTCCAGCGACTTTCCTCTTACCTGGGTAAAGTTGAATGAAAAGAGCAAGGCAAGCAAGATTTAAGGAAAAGAGTCTCATGTCTCCAGGCAGCAGTGTAGGGGAGCTGGAGGAGGAACAGCAATGGAGTCTGGTTCCTTGCTTAAGGAGAGGAGAGAAAGACCCATTCTAGTGCTCAGACACAGCCTTGATGGAGAACTATTTTCCATGCTCCATTGAGTGTCATGTGGGCCAGCTGGTGGACCTTTTGTCTAAGTCTTTTATTGGAAGGAAGGCAGGAAACCACCCTACCTTGTTGCCTAGAATATTGTATTTCCTTTCCTCTTAGGCATCCCTTGTTTTCCCTTCATGTTCCATCTGAAGGATCCCCAACTCCACTAAATCTACAACCATCCACCCCTTTCTTCCTATTGTAAAGTTTTCTGTATAGCATTCTCGTTTACAAGCTTTATCTACCAGTTCTTAGTTAACTGATTGATGGCAAGCATATTGTCTTTGGTGGGATAAGTTAGCTATCCCAATAGATAATAAATGTCATAGAAGAAACCAGGTCAATTTTGATTTCTTTTCTTCCAGTGGGTTAAGCATCAGTGTTAGGGCGGGGCAGTGGTGGAGCAAGCTTTTAATCCTGGCACTAGGGAGGCAGAGGAAGATGGATTTCTGAGTTCGAGACCAGCCTGGTCTAAAGAGTGAGTTCCAAGACATCCAGGGCTACACACAGAAACTCTGTCTCAAAAAAAAAAGAAAAGAGAAACAAAACAAACAAACATAAAAAAGCATCAGTGTTGTTTAGGTTTCTAGTGATAATCTGTCTGCTCAGGGCAATTCATGACTAAACAAACCATTAGAGGCAGACTGTAATTAAATCTTTCACGTCTACACATACATAAGAATTTTGAAGATGGTATACTTCTTAATTTTTTTCCCATATTCAGTTGTGGTGCAAAAGCTATGTGCATTTTTACTGCAGTGATTTGCCATAAGTAGGTCTTATTTTCTTCCTAAAGCCAAAAGAGCTTGTGTAGGATTTTATGCAGGAGAATTTTATGGAAGAATATTACAGAGGAAAAAAATCTACCTCCGCAATAGAGTGAGTGCATAACAGATCAATTCTCACACAAAAAGTAAATTTTCTGGAAAATGCAGAGGTGCCCAAAGGATGTGTGAGATCCAATGAAGTCAGACATACCTTGGACAAAAGGAAACTTCTAGGTAAAGAATGAAAATCATTGGGTTGCTAGTGACTCTAAATGTGTTAGTTACCCAGCCCACTGACATGTACTTGATTTCTGGAAACCATAGAGTAGAAGAAGAGAGAAAATGCCTACAAGTCATTCTCTGACATCTAAACACACACACACACACACACACACACACACACAGTGGCCCACACCTACACATGGATACACATAAAGATAAAAACAAGTGTTCTTGAAAAGAAATATGAGCACAGAGATCGAGTCTTTACATGTGCATTATACGTCAAGGACAATAGAAAGTTGACTATGTGTTTATATAGATACTTTTAAATTAATTAAAATTGTGGGTACCATTCATCACCTTCCCCGGCTATAACTTATTTTAAGGTTACTTACTGCTTAGCTCTTTCCCAACTGGGAGGGCCCTGTAGCCCTCAGAGGGCAGGCAGACATTGTCACATCAGTATCCTGGTGAGGCATCTCCTGGGCTCACCCCATCAGTTCTTGCAGTGACCCTTTTATTCTCATTTATGAGTCACAGATTGGAGATCAAAACGAGCCTCTAGATTGAGGAATCATGAAAAGGAGCAAGTCGACTGCAGGCAGGTTGGAAAGATGTTAGTGTCAATTACCTTGGACTTCAACCATTCCTCTTACCTCAGATTTCACCTGTTGTTTCAGGAAGGTTGTTGGAATGCACGTCCCTTGCTATGTTTGGTCTTCCCTTTCGTGGTTTGACTAGGATGTGTCTTGCTCTGTGTATTTTTAGTTTATCCTGGTTGATTTTGTTGTGATTCTTTGATATTGGAAAACTTTAGTTTTTCATCAAAGGTCAGACAGGTTTGGTTATTTGTCTGCCCCTTTCTTTCTGGGTGGACTTATAGTATTCCTGGGTTTGCAGCTGATGGTGACCCACAAATCTAACATTGTATTTCTTTGGCTCCTTTCTGTTGTTTGGACTAGATAATCTCAATGGAGCTGCTTTTGAATTCATAGATTCATTCCCCATCATCTTAAATCTACTGCTAAACTCCTCATCTTAGTTTTTCATTTTCTTTTTTTTTAAATTTTATTTTCTAAGTTTTTTTATATACATTCAAAATCATTTCCCCTTTCCCGTTTCCTCCCTCCCCGAAAGTCCCATAAGCCCCCTTCCCTCCCTCTTTTCGCCATTCACCCCCCTCTTGCTTCTCTGTCCTGGCGTTCCCCTACATCCAGTCTTTCCAGGACCAGGGGTCTCTCCTTCCATCTTCTTAGAAATCTATTGATATGCGAATTGTGTCTAGGGTATTCCGAGATTCTGGGTTAATACCCCCTTATCAGTGACTGCATACCATGTGTGTTCTTTTGTGATTGGGTTACCTCACTAAGGATGATATTTTCAAGTTCTGACCATTTGCCTAGGAATTTCCTGAATTCATTGTTTTTAATTGCAGAGTAGTATTCCATTGTGTAAATATACCACATCTTCTGAATCCATTCCTCCATTGAGGACATCTGGGTTCTTTCCAGCTTCTAGCTATTATAACTAAGGCTGCTATGAACATAGTGGAGCATTTGTCCTTATTGCATGCTGGGAAAGCCTCTGGGTATATGTCCAGGAGTGGTATAGCCGGATCCTCCGGGAGTGTCATGTCCAGTTTTCTGAGGAACCGCCAGACTGCTTTCTAGAGTTGTTTTACCAGCTTGAAATCCCACCAGCAGTGGAGGATTCTTTGATATTGAAATTTGATATTTGAATTTGATATTGAAATTTACTTAATTTTTCAGCAAGTGTCAGAAAGGTTTGGTTATTTGTCTGCCCCTTTCTTTCTGGCTGGACTCATAGCTTTCCTGGGTTTGCATCTGATGGTGGCCCACAAATCTAACATTGTAATTCTTTGGCTCCTTTCTGTGTTTTGGACTGCATAATCTCAATGGAGCTACTTTTGAGTTCATAGATTCATTCCCCATCATCATAATTCTACTGCTAAGATCCTCAACTTAGTTTTTCATTTTCAACACCAAAACTTTTTTGTCAACATAGTGAAATTTTTGTTATAGCCCAGAAAATGAACAAACCTGTAACTTCCCAGAGGTATATATCCTTTGCGGGATAGTGAGTCAAGAGCACCCAAAATTTACTTTCTTATCAAAATCTTATCTGTGTGGAGCACTTTTGGAGTTAACTTTGACTGGCTTCTTGCTCATGATCAATGGTCTTAGTCAAACATAGATACTGTATACCATAAACTCACCACGTAAGGATTTGTGGCCATTGCCGTTCTTCTTTGAATTGGTCATGCTTTGTGCTACTTGCCTTTAAAAGACACTGAGAAAATACACTTGCTTGCTGACATGGTAGTAACCATCAGCCCTCCCATAACTGTCTCTTGCATCTTCTTTCTGCCTTTCCTATAATCATCTTAATTCCCCATCATTGTTTCCATATTGACTGACCGACTGGCTCCAGCACTTATCAATCATCTTCAAGGCAACACAATTAGATCCCAGGTGCGTAGCAGTTTTACAGAGACAGGGTGCAGAGAGAACAAGCTAGAAAGGATGAGCATATTAACCCACTCCTTGTTTTACCCCTCTCTACCCCACCAGAGTTTTATTCTGTTTCTATGTATGTACTGTGGTTTCTTCTGATATTCTACATAACAGCGAGACCAGATACTGGTGGTTATATTACCATGTGTGGCTTATTTCATTTAGTATAATGTTCTCCATACTGATTAAGGAAGCAAATGGCATGATCTTCTGAAAGTGTAATTTATTCCTTTGCTTAAGTCAATTTCACTCTCTATTACCCTGTATTTTAAGATGCTTAAGTATAATTCAATTAAACTCTTTTCTGAGAGGGACAAGCCAAAAATTGTAGCTCTTGGGAGACTAAGTAGGGAGATCACAAGTTAAAGGCCAGTTTGAGGTGTCAAGTGAGCTCAAAGTTTCATTTACTAAGACAGGATGTATCTAAAAAAGAAAATTTCCCCTACTATCCTTTGTACTTTCATTTTTGTTACCTTTGCTCATCCTATTTATAAGTCCTTTGCTTAATTTTCAAGTATGTGAAACATTTTCCAATTATATTGAAGTTGAAGTCCCCATGACCTAATAATGCAGCCTGTAATACCTGGGCTGTTGGGGGATACTTTTAGACTCAATGAAGATTAAGGATGTACTTGTGATTCTTCCACTCTGAAAGCCTGTATCTGACTTGAAAATTTGTTGTCATCAAATACCTGAGCCTATTCACAGTACTGTAACACCTACACATCCAAAAGGCGTGTGTGTGTGTTTATGTGTGTGTATGTGTGTTTGTGTCTGTGTGTGTCTGTGTGTATGTGTGTGTGTGCTGTTTTCACTTGAGGGCATCTAAAGTTGCTGACAGAGTAGAAGCATCTGGGGAACCAAGACTATCAAGGCACCTGTTTGCAGATGCCAGATCCGTGCTAATGCTCTTGGTACATCAACAGCTGTTCTTTAATCCTGGAGAGTCACAGAGAAGTCTGGATGTCCCTGGAGTATTACAACAATCGTTACGTTAATGGAGCTGATGATTTTTCATACACGTGCAGAAAGAGTTCCTGTTATTACTCTTTCCTTCTCTAAATCTTGCTTTGTATCCAACTTAAGAGTCTTTAGATACCTTGCTACATACAATTAAAGGAAAAGTATATGGCAAATATGTCAGTAAGAGTCATTAGAATGCAGATGTTTCAACATCTGTGTCCATCAGCACATTTGCTTCTCACCCAGATGGAGTTCTGGAAGGGGCATGTGTAGACTCACTTCATCTTCAGTGGAGACTAGCTGTCACAGGCCTTAGGTAATTGCTGGAACCTGGTTAATTTTTTGGCTCTGAGTTCCCTTAGCCTCAAAGCATGATACTAAGATGAACTATAGAGGATGATATATTTCCCCTCTAGAGAAACATGAGTTGGCTATGAAAGAAAAGGTTAACATATGTCAGTGCGTATAGGGGCCCCTGAGTGATGTGGTGGTCACCTTCAGTACACGGATTGCCCTTCTCTAGTGACTGGTGAGTGGTTATCGTGAAGCCAAGGCAAAGGCTCTACAGCTGTGCTGTTTTGCTTAATCCAGAGCTGACATCTAAACTGTCTGTCCTTCAAGTGACCCCCTGGCTGAGGGCCAAGATATTCCTAGGAAAGCCTAAGAAGCTCATGGATGTGCTTTCATTCTCAAAGGATTTGCAGCACACATACACACATGGCCACAAAGAGACAAAAAGGGAAGAGGAGGGAGGGAGGGAGGGAGAGAGAGAGAGAGAGAGAGAGAGAGAGAGAGAGAGAGAGAGAGAGAGAGAGAGAGAGAGAGAGAGAGAGAAATTATTCAACATTTGGTGCTATTACTAAAGCCTTGCATGCGCAGACTTCTGCAGTTGGTTTTGACAAAGAGAGTTATGTTGCAAAACCCAGGCTATAGAAACAAAGAGAAGGTTTCATAGTTCTGGAGTCATAGATGAAACCTGAGATTATGGTGAGGTGTGGGGCAGTGAATTGTCTCACATTGCAGGCCATATTGGATGGAAACTCACTAAGTAGCCTCAAGATCTGAAATAAATGCGATCTTCAGGCCTTTGTCTACTGCAGGGCTGGCATCACATGTTTGAGCACTAGCATTATTTCTGTCTTAGGGTTTTAGTGCTGAGAATGGACACCATGACCAATGCAAGTCTTATAAAGGACAGCATTTAACCTGGGCTGTTTAAAAGCTCAGAGATTCAGTCCGTTATCATAAAGGTAGGAACATGGCAGCATCCAGGCAGGCATGGTGCAGGAGTAGATGAGTTCTACATCTTCATCTGAAGGCTGTTAGCACAATACTGCTTTCCAGGCAGCTATGGTGAGGTTCTTAAAGCCCACACTCTGAATTACACACTTACTCTAACAAGGCCACACCTACTCTAACTGGGCTACACCTTCTAATAGTGCCACAGACTGAGCCAAGCAAATACAAACCATCACAGCTAACAATCCTTGTTGTTGAACATTCTTCAGCTCTAGTGAAAGACCAGTAGAATTAGGGGAACTTCCAGGGCTTAGATCAGGATATCCTAGGTACAGAGGAATTTAACCCAGAACATGGCTGCTCTGGTAAGGTATCATATCCAAAGACCTTCTAGGCCTATGTGATCTGGCTGGAATGCAGACACTCTGCATTGCAGTATGACCTGGCTTTCCATATAGACACTTTCTTATACAAACCTTTAATTCCTAACAATGAAGGAAAGATTCATTTGTAGAAGGAAGCAGCCATTTTTGAAAGCAGCCATGTTTGAGAGGCAAAGTGACCAATCAGAGAAATGTTTGACAGAATGAGTCAGAGATACTATATATCCAACTCTGGTAAGAACAGCACAGAAAACAGAGGGAATTAAGAGAAGCACAGGGATAGAAATGGGGGTGTAGTCGTGGTACATGGCAGTTTTACTGGGACAGGTTGCAGAGAGAAGAAGCTAGAAATGACGAGCATATTAAAACAGTTAATTCTCAAGGCTGATCCATTCTAGGCCTAGGTTAGCAGAAGGAGGCAGGAAGGTGAAGCCTCCAAGGGTTGGATTTGCAGAGTATTAGATTGTATGAAGTCTAGAAGTATCCATGCCTCGTTCTAGTGAGAGTTAGAACAGATAAAGCATCCCTCATCCCAACAATGTGTTCATAAAAGATTGGGTACAGCTCTCATCACTTGATCTAACGAAATAAAAGTGACATTTACCTTTAGGCCTGAGTCAAAAGAATTACATTCCATGTGGTACCTATGTGGATCCAGAAGGGACTACCCAAATAGAGTTACCTGAGTTGCTGCTGGTTGGGAGCAACATCCACAGAAAGTTATAGATGTACCTGTGACAGCACTTTGCCTGGCTAGTAGGCTGGAGAGATGCAAACCACTGAAGCTTGCTAGTCAGCATAGCTAGCCAAGTTGTTGAACCTCTAGTCACTGAGAGACCCTGTCTCAAACATACGATCATAGAAAAATACAGGCACTGTTGTGGGTGTTGTCATGAACACAACACAAAAGCCAGATCGAAAAAGTTTGCAATGTCCTGAATTCATGGATGGATGTCAAGTTTAAGATGACACATGGAGTCAGTGATTTGTCTCAAACTGGAGAAACTTTTGTGTAGCAGTCAAACAAGTAGCCACCTGAGCCCTGAAAATGATGCAATCCTCTGTCCTTGTTCTACCATGTGGCCAACATGAGCTATGTGACCTCCAGCCTGGTTATTACTGTGTGCTGTTGAACATCCTCTTGTTTCAATGGGAGAATTGCAAGACTAGAGGGTACTGTCAGGGTCCCACATCTGGGCACCCTGGACTTCAGTCAGCAGGGCTTCATATCTTATGGTAGGTGTTACCTGGATTTCAGGATAACAAGGAAGCCAAAGCCTACAGTATCACAGCAGAGGTTTGGAAGGAGCAAGCAGACTGTCTTGTCTCTCAAGGGTCTTATGATCACAGGTGGGAGGTACCTGTGCACAACGTCAAAATGTCTAAGTGTCAGCATCATGAACCTGATGCAGAAGGTTGGTTGCCACTCGGGTTTTCAGATTGCTATTGAGTCATAGGTAGTCTGAGAAACCCTATGTCTTCTGCGCAAGAACATGAATGCATAGACATAATTTGTAAGGTAACTTTATTGGTGAAAGTAGAAAACCTCATAAGATAGGACAACTGGCAGATAGTTTTGAACATTAAAGTAGTTGAAAGGACATACTAGAGGTCACTGATGACAAGAGTGGAGAGGACAGGTGACCTTCAGAGGGCTTCTCAGAAGCACACCTCAGAGTCCAGAGATAATGCTGAGGTGAGGCTAGTTGCCAAGAGAGGAAAGAGATGTGATCCAACCCACCATTGGGTGTTCATTTGGAAGTAACCTGGTATGATACGATACAGTCATGTGATCTACGTGATTAATTCGGGAGAGGATCAGTCTGAAAGTATCTAGCAAGTCTGAGCATGGAGGAGGCATCTTCAGGTGACAGCTCATTCTCAATCACTGTCCTCTGAGGAGGAGGAGACCCAAAGGTCCTCATAGAGGACACTCACTTTGACCTAGGATCCTGCTGCCTCTCCTTCCCCAGGGAAGGCAGGACTCTCTGAAGGAGGTGTTTGCTTCTCAAGGGGAAGTGGTGGGGGATCTGTCAGGAACCTGGAGCTCCAGCAGTTACTGCCCTCTCTGGTAAAGATCATTCTCAGGCTTTGGCTTCCAACATGGTCAACCGATGACTGGTGGGATGCAATACAGGGTCTGGTTGGGACCAGAGCAGCCCTGCTATGGAGCTGTTGTTGGTCAGTGTTAGGCACCTGGGCTGCTAGTTTATTGCTCATTTCAGCTGCACCTTTTAGTCCAATTCTGATGATAATGGGAGGAGACGGACTGTCCAGGGTGTCCTTGGAACCAATTCTTTCATGGTTCTTCTCTGGTGCATTGGCAGAGTTAATTCTTTGTTTTTTCAGGGAATTCTGGCTAGGCTCTGTGGGGCATTGGAAAATTTTCTTGCCTGGGGCCCGGAAGCTGAGTTTGGGGTTCTGTGTATTCTGGTGGGTGACAGGATGCTGGTTGGGCTGCATTTTCCTACTGGGACCCTCGGTTTTTGACTCTTTATGGAACAGTTTACCGATTGCAGTACTTTTGGGGACAGCAATGGGGTGTTGGTGTGAGACACCCTATAGCTTTTGTTCCTGGAGCTCTTCTGAGGATGTGCTTTTTCCATCCTGCCTGATCACTGACTTGGCAATTCCAGGGACAGCCACATTCTGACCTTTCTTCTGCCTGTAATGTGAGTTGCAGGAGCTGTCAAATCTTTGGAGCGCCGGCTTTCCAGGGCACATCTGATTCCCAAGAGATGTTTTGACTGGTGGCACTGACAACTTTCTGTTCCCAGGAATGCTTGGCATCTGTGACTGCTGTAGAAAAGACAGATATATGGAGAGATAAGTAGAGCACAGTCAGCATGGAGGGTAGTGACTGCTTTCAAAACAACACTAGGAGTTCATGGGATTTAAGGTGGTAGTTTGTAGCAGCTCAGTCTGATGTGAAATCATCAGGCTGTGGTAATCCACATCAGGTATGCAAAACTTGCAGCATGGTGGGTTGGGAAATGGAAGGGAGTTTCAGCCTCCCTACAAAGTTTAAGTGAACCTCAATCTGATAATCCAAATGTACCTGTGTGTGTGTTTGTGTACATGTCTTTATCCGTGTGTGTGTGTGTGTGTGTGTGTATTTATGTGTGTGTGTGTGTGTGTGTGTGTGTGGTCTGACAAGAGCTACATGAAGAGAAATATTGATGTATGGATAGTCAGAGAGACAGCTAGAAAGATGGCCATGATCCTTCTGTGGTCACAGAAAAATAGATTCAAATTACTATGTAATTTACAGCATAGTTTTGCAAATTCTAATTATCTCACTTGGGATATGAAACAGTCCTAAGAGGCATTGGGTTCCCTTGAATTTGTCTCTCCCAATGGTCTTTGTGGTGACCTGTTGTGGGAAAGCTCCTCTCTGGCCCATGTGACCTCACTGCCTCCCTGGCCATCCTCATGTGGTGACCATCCATCTCCAGTTTCTCTTGCTGTGGTTTCTGCTCACATTCCTAGCCATCCACCCCCTGTGTTCAGAGGTCCTAAATCCCGGTAATCAGGTAAAATCAAAACTCTAGAGGCTTGTAATTTATCAGATTTATCTTAGCAAATTCTCAACCCATAAAACACCCACACCACAAACACAAAACTCAATTGACATAAAAATAAGCGACACACTTAGATGGGGCAGACACACCCTAATTATTATTTAATCATCTATCTGAGAAATCCCCCAGTAATTATGGCTCCCAGGACTGTGTGCTTGAAGGCTCCTCTTCCTCTCCTGTAGGTTCCATCTTGTCCCTTCCTCTCCTTAAACAGGTCACCAGATAGCTCGGAGAGCAGACTCTGTTTGTAACCTGACCGAAGAAGGAAGGAGGACCTGGAGACATAAACCCATGGACAAGTGAGAAGGAACCTGCCATCCTCCAGGTGAGCTGGACCATAAGGAGACCTACAGCAGAGGCTCACTCACTCATCCAAACCCAAGTCCATCTGAACTATGACAATGAAAAAATGAATCCTTGCTGCCAGAGAGGATTTTTGAAATCTGTCATGCACAGAGGACATGAAGTGAGCAAATAGACCGTGCAGAAGGAAATGTGCCAAGTGGCACAACAGAGGAAGGGACTTTCAGGAACATGGTGTCTACTTTACTTACAGCCAAGTTGAGCTGCTGGTCACTGTTTGGATGGCTTCATTGGAAAATTCTGGAAGGGAGCCTTCTTCTGCTGCTTATCCTACCTGTGGGACAGACAATGGTGTCGGGACACATCAGCTTTAGACTCAAAGGTCACTCACTCACCCCCTCACTCACTCCCTCGCACACTCACTCACTCACTCACTCACTCACTCAATCCCTCACTAATCACTCACTCTACTCTCACTTGCCAGCAGACTATTTACTAATGCTCTGGCCCTTCCAGTATCTCCATAAACTCTGCTTTACCTGGAGCCTTCTCTCCTGCCAGCCCTGTTCCCATCACTCACCTCTGTCTGGTAACTTGACTGAGTTTCTGTAGTCCCTGGGGCCTGCAAGGATCCTTGTTCTCTTTCTTCTTCCTGGCTCCCAGGGGCTGTGGGGCTAGGACAACATGGCCATGCTTCATGGGGCACACTCGGCTTCTTGCAGTGTGGCCAAAAGGCCTCACAGTTTCTGCATTTCACTGTGAGGAGCAAAGGAGATATCAGCGAGTCACAAAGAGATCCAGGGACCTCACACCCCTCAATCCCCCCCTCAAGGCTACAAAGCCCTTTAAGGCTCTCACTCCAAGGACAACATTCACTAGAGAATGGGTTGAAACTACACCTGGTTGTCTCTTTGAACCTGGAAGAGACATGCATAATTAGGAGATGTATGGTGAAGGCAGGGAGCCCTGTATCTGCCAACAGACCAATTCTGCCAAAGAGGAGCTGAGCCTTCTTCCAGTCTCTCCCTAGGTCCACATGCAGTTCCTTTGTCTGGTCCTCTGATACCTCTGATATAGTCAGGACCACGAGCAGTGTGACAAAGGTAACAGGGCCCCAGACCTCAGTTAGACCCCCAGACATTTGCATAGCTATCCCCAAGATGGAAATACCCTTCAGGCCCATAGAACTCATCCCAATAAGGACACTACCAGATGGCACCATGAAAACGAGACCTATAGAGACCATCATCAGAGGTTAGGCATGACCCCCAATTGAGGGATGGGGCCACCCAGCCATATCCAAAATTTTAACCCAGAATTGCTCCTGTTCTAAAGGAAATACAGGGTCAAAGTGTAGAGCAGAGTCTCAAGGAAAGGCCATCCAGAGACTGCCCTACCTGGGGATCCATCCCATATACAGCCACAAAACCCAGACACTATTGCTGATGCCAAGAAATTTTTACTGACAGGAGTCTGATATAGCTGTCTCCTGAGAAGTTCTGTCAGAGCCTGTCCAGTACAGATGCAAATGCTTGCAGCCCACCATCGGACTGATTTAGGAGACCCCAATGGAGGAGTTAGGGTAAGGACTGAAGGAGCTGATGTGCTTTGCAACCCCATAGGAAGAAAAACAATATCAAACAACCAGACCCCCCAGAGCTCCCAGGGACCAAAGCACAAACCAAAGAGGACACATGGGGGATCCCAGGGCTGTAGCTGCAAATATAGCAGAGGATGGCCTTGTCAGGCATCAATGGGAGTGGAGTTCCTTGGTTCTGTGGAGGCACAATGCCCCAGTGAAGGGGAATGCCAGGGCAGAGAGGCAAGGATTGCATGGGTTAGAGGGGAACACCCTTATAGAAGCAGGTGGAGGGGGATGGGATAGGGAACATGTGGAGGGGAATTGTGGAAAGAGGATAACATTTGAAATGTAAATAAATAAAATATCCAATAATAATAATAATAACAATAATAATAATAAACCAAATTTTGATATCTAATCCATCCAATCCCATCATTCTGGTAAAGTCTCTATTACCCTTGTATTACTAAAGCGTTACCTTGCCTTTCAACCTCCTCTTTCCTGATTCTGTCCTATTGTTCTTGTTAACTGTAATATATCAACCTAGAACTTGATATCCATTCACGAAACTCACCAGGAGAAAGGCTCAGTGGTGCACTGGGATTCAGGGGACCCACCTACCCAGTGCACTGTACCCGCTGGCTACTCAGGACTTTCTTCTTTTTTTATGTTAGTAACATTTTTTAAATTTTATTTTCTATATTCTTTATTTACATTCCAAATGATTTCCCCTTCCCAGTTCCCTCCTCCCCGAAAGTCCCACAATCCCTCTTCCTTCCCCAAGTTCCCCATTTGCTTAAGAATGTCATGAATTCATTGTTGTTAATTGCTGAGTAGTATTCAATTGTGTAAATATACATGGAAAATATCTCTGATAAAATTGAAGAAATATATAGACAAACAGGTTGTAATTGAGTATTTCATGAAAAAATTATACAGATAAAATGGTAGGCATGAAAATATTCCTATGATGATTGAAAGTAGACGTAAAAATATTTTCCGATAAAATTGAAAATCTACAAGGAAAATATTTCTGATAAAATTCAAGAAAATATATAGAAAAACACATTAAAACTGACTATATCATAAAAAATTATACAGATAAGATATTAGGCATAAAAATATTCCTAAATTGATTGAAAGTAGAAGTAAAAACATTTTCTGATAAAATTCCAGATCTACATGGAAAATATCTCTGATAAAATTAAAGAAATTTATACAGATAAATTGGTAGTAATTAAAATATTCCTAAACTGATTGAAAGTAGAATTATAACCATTTTCTGATAAAATTGAAGATTTGCATGGAAAATATTTTTGATGAAATTGAAAAAAATATATGGAAAAAACATTGAAATTCAAGATTTTCATGGAAAATTATACAGAAAAAATGGTAGGCATAACAATATATCTTAGTTGATGGAAATTGAAATTATAAATATTTTCTGATAGAACTGACAATTTACCTGGATAATATCTGATAAAATTGAAGAAATATATAAAAAACGCATTAAGATTGATAATGTCATGGAAAAATTATACAGATAAAATGGTAGGCATAAAGATATTTTTATGTTATTTGACAGTAGACTTTTTCATGTAGACATTTGGTTTCATCGGGGGTGGGGGTGGGGAGGTGTTTGTAGTTTCACTTTCAATCAATTTAGGAATGTTTTTGTGCCTATCATTTTGTCGATATAATTGTCCATGATAATCTTCAATTTTAAAGTTTTCCTTTATTTTTTCTTCAATTTTGTCAGAAGTATTTTCCACGTGGACCTTCAATTTTATCAGAAGATGTCTATAATTTTACTCTCAATCAACTTAGGAAGATTTTTATACATTCCATTTTATCTGTATAATTTTCCATGTGATCGTAAGTTTTAACATGTTTCTCTATATATTTCTTGAATTTTTTCAGGAATATTTTCCTTGTAGATGTTGAATTTTATCAGAAAGTGTTTACAAATTTACACAGGACTTTCTAATGGCTTAAGCCATATCCCAGGATTCTTCTCTGGTGGATCCCACACAGCACAAAGATTTGGTGGTGTAGCCCTGTCTCACCTAGATCCAGGGCTGGCTGACACATAGAAGCCTCCACCTTACCATAGGATACTCCTCTTTCAGTGATGGAAGATGTCTGTTTCCATGAGCCTCTCCCCTCGCTCTGGGCTGTTTGAGTTGGTATGGTTGGAAGGTCTTGGTCTTCATTCTGTGACTCCATTTTGTGGACCTGATGGCTTTTATTTCCTGAAACAGAAGCTAAAAAAGAGTTTAAGCAATTGAATCAAGTTTCATGACATGATAGGAATATAGGGCCTGGCGGCTGCCATCAAAAAAAAACCTGTTTCTGTTTTTCCACCTTCCAAGAATATTCCATAAGAGACTTAGAGACATGGATTTGTAGCATTCAGGGAGTGTTTCCCTTCAGATCCACCACTGCTGCCAAACCACTTAATGAGAAAGTACTATCACATGAGAAATTCATCCACATATCAGATTCACTTCATAACACTCATGTTTCTAAGCACTCACCTCAAGCAGAATTGATAAAAGATTCGCACGTCAGAGCCTGCCCACCTTCTGTAATCTGTCCAGCGGTTTCTCTGAGTTGTGGTGTCTGGATCTGCATCCCGCTTTCAGCAGGCTGTCTAGACTAGGATTGGAAAGAAAATGCTGCGCAGGCTTCTTATAAGGTCCTCTGAAGGTCATGATCTCTGTGATGCAATCCAATCAAAGTAGTGGTTTAAGAACACCTGACCTCTTTTCTCCACTCCAGATGCTATTACCCCACCCTTCCCTGTGCCCCACCTTGTTCCACAGCCCATACTTCCTCCTAGCCACTCTGACTCCACGCGGATGTCCCTGCTCGCCACTCCACCTGAACTCTAAACTTCCTGGAGCTTGCAGTCTCTTGAGGTGCATCTTTTCTGACTGAACCCAGACCCTGCTGTCTTCTGCTGTAGAAGTGTTAGGGGCCTCATAGCAGCTGGTGTATGCTGTCTCTTTGGTGGTCCAGATTAATTGAGATCACTGGTTTTCCTACAGGGTCGCCCTGCTCTTCAGCTTCTTTCTACCTTTCCCTAGTTCAACCACAGGTCACCCTCCTCTTTAGCTTCTTTCTACCTTTCCCTAGTTCAACCACAGGCAGCAGTGGTGGATTCTTGAAGGAAAACATTCCCTGAATGTTACCATTCAGCAGCTTTTGACCATTGGTTGGGTGCAAATATCTGCATCTGACTCTTTCAGCTGCTTGTTTGGTCTTCAGGAGTGCGGTCATGCCAGGTCCCTTTTTGTGAGTGCTCTGGAAAGGCAAAAAACCCAGAATAGCAAAAACAATTCTTAACAATAAAAGAACGGCTGGGAGAATTACCATCCCTGACCTCAAACTGTATAACAGCAATAGTGATAAAATCCGCATGCTATTGGTACAGAGACAAACACCTTAATCAATGGAATAGAATTGAATACCCAGAAATTAAACCACACATTTATGAAGACCTGATCTTTGACAAAGATGCCAAAAATATACAATGGAAATAAGAAAGCATCTTCAATAAATGGTACTGGTCTAACTGGCTGTCTGTATGTAGAAAAATGAAAATAGCCACATCATTGTGAACTTTCACCAAAGTTCAAGTCTAAGTGGATCAAGGACCTCAACATAAAATGATGTACCTTGATCTATATACACTGAATTTAATAGAAGATAAGGTTGGAAAGAGCCTTGAACTGATGGGTACAGGGGAAATTTCTACAGAACTTCAATGGCTCATGCTTTAAGATCAAGAATTGATAAATGGGAGCTTTAAAACTGTAAAGTTTCTGTAGGCAAAGGGACATGGTCAATAAGACAAATCTGCAACCTACAGATTGGGCAAAAAATCTTCACTAACTCCACATCAGATAGAGGGGTAATATCCAGAACACTTGAGATCTTAAGGCATCAACGCAGAGGCTTTAGTCTTGATTTAATACTTTAAGGCATGAAATAGGGAGTGGAAGGAGATGGCTAATAGGGTAAATGCTTTTGAGTGGTTTGTTTTATGCAGATGTATCATGAGGGGCCACAGCAGGGATGTCATAGCCTTGACTTCCATTGTATTCTAAGAATTCCACAATTCAAGTCCCTAAGTCTCAGACTGAACATGCTTGGGAGGGGAAATGCAGATACAGGTTCATTTGTGATGGACAGCAGAAGACCACTAATCTCTGTATGTCATGAAACTTACTTTCAATGATTAAAATTCTTGTTTTCTTCCATTTTGGGCTATCAAAGTAAAAACAGCGTCATAGGTGGAGTCATACATTTTAAGGCCTGTGGCCATTGAGTTGCAACACCTCAGAGAAAGCAAGAGGCTCATAGGAGCAGACTATTCCCTCACTGAAGGAGGAGAACCCTAGTGTATTTGGAGACCTGTTGTGTCAGCCATTTTCAGAGGATTTGTGAGACAATGGACTGGGCTTTTTCACAAAATCTTTGTTTTGTGTGAGATCCACCAAAGAATGTTGGGATATGTATGCCCATAGATTAGCTAGCTGACAGAATATGTCAGGGCTTGCTCTACTAGAATAGCTGTGCTCTGAGGGTACAATGTTACTTTGGCTTTTGTTGATTGTCCTTCTTATGCTGGTTTTCAACCATCTGATTAGCTCGTTGAACATTCAGTTGTAGCAGGTGTTGGGAAGGCAGGTATATATCAGCCTTGGACAGACAATGGAACTTAATGGTACACACCTTTAATCCCTGGAGATAAAGCCAAGCAGATCTCTGAATTCAAGGCCAGGCTGAGATAGAGTAATTCCTAGGAGAAGAAACGTTTAAATCAAGGCATGGTGATACACACCCTTGAACCCCACTGGAAGTTTCCTAGAAGTTGTGTGTGCTCCTAAGGACAAGGCCAGCTGGGGATAGTTTTGGGGTTGGGGAGGAGTAGAAGGATTTTTTTCTTGTGTAACAGGCCTGGTGTATTGGATGGCAAAATGGTGGAACAATGGAGCTCTGGGAGATGGCCAGCTGCTTACGACAGCTTGGTGTACCCCCGGGACTTGTCAGGAAGAGGAATCGTAGCTATTTTAAAAACATGCATTAAATGTAAAATCATGTGCTTTCTTCTCATGATAACTTTCCATGGTTTATACACAAAAGGACCCATATTACTTGTATGTGTGTGTAAATGTAAGCATAGACGAGTGTTTGTGTATGTGTGTCAGAGCACATGTGACATTCACATGGTGGCCAGAAGAGATTGTCAACTGACATTCTCAGACCCTTATCCTCTTTCCTTTGAGACAGAAAACTTCAGCACTTTGTCTCTGGCTGCATCTGCTAGCCTGAGCTATCACTGAGCCCCAGGGAACCATTTGTCTCTGCTTTCCCAGACCTGGGGTCACAAGCATGGGGCTGTGAATAGTAGGCTTTTAAATGTGTGTTCTGGGGCTTGGACTCAGGTTCAAGTCTTTTACAAGGAGTCGATTGCTTTTTGATTCAGGCACCTTTCCAGCCTCAGAAATACTTCTCAACTATTATCTTCTGACAGAGCTACGTTTGAATTTTAGCTTTGCAATTATAATGTACTAGAATTATGTGTAGTTTCAATTTCTCTTTTGTAATACCAGTAATTATTTTAATAGATAAATTAGTTAAAGGGTTGTTTTTCCAAACATTTCCCCACTGTTCACATCCAGTTCCAAAGAGCTTTTACCCGCTGTGGTCCTAGCACTCTGCCTTTATTGCATGTGTGTAACTCGCCCATTAGGATATATCTGTCCAGAATGCAAATGCCAGGGGGATGGGCAGTAGTGACTTTGAAATGTTTATTAAGAAAGGTAGAAGAAATGCTATGTTGGAAAAGCCATCTTGCAAAGGAAGGTTTATTGAGGGACATGGACATTAGGAGGGCGCGATTGCCTATATTCTGTTCTTGGCTTCTTAAGAATCTTGTATTATTCAGAATCCACATTTCATACGTTTTCTTTTCTCTTAGTAATTTATATTTGTGGACTCTCTGTTGTCTCTTGTGATTTCCCACTTTTCATTACTATATTTGGATGCAAACCCCAAATCTCACTGCTACAGAGAGATACTGTTTGGTGGCTCCCTTTTTTATTGCTCATGTCAAAAAAAAAATTCTATGTAATAGTTTGTATATTCTCTGCCCAGCCCCAATTAAATGTTGTCCGTATAAGAGCTGCCTTGGTCGTTGTGTCTATACACCACAGTAAAAACCCAACTAAGACAGAAGTTGGAACAGGAGTAGGGTATTGCTGTGATAGGCTCCTGACCATGCTTTTTGTTAGAAGAATGTGGATTTTGGGGACTTTGGATTTGGGAAAGCCCTGGATTGTTTTAACTGGAGATTAATGGGCTATCTAGTAGGAATATGAAAGACATTGTTGCTGAGAGTGATTTGACTTGTGCAGACCCTGGCCCAGTTTTCAGTTGAAAACTTCAGGAATGTGGCCCTAGAGACCTGCTTTTGTGGTATTTTGTGAAAAAAGGTGGCTGCTTTGGGCCCTTGTCTGAAGAGTCTAAGATAAAGAGATTTATATTAATTGCACTGAAAAAAGGAAGTTCAAAAAATCCCAGCAGAGACATTGTTCTCTGGTTAAGTCTTATGAGGAGTGTTTCAAACAAGCAAGCATAGCAATCTTAGAAAGGAAAAATACAAAATATTTGGTTTGAGTATTAAAGAGGAAACGAGGGAGTGAAATGGACCTGAAGCTGTGTTCAAAAGTTATTAAATTGAGTGAAGTGATTGGTGTGACTCTGGGGAAGCTAAGTTTAGATCCAGTCCTGGTGGAACTCACCTTTAATCCCAGGAGACAGGTATGCAGATCTCTGAGTTCAAGTCAGTCTACAGGGCAAGATCCAGGCCAGCCAAGCTTAGGCAGTGAAGGAGTTGGAAAAACCTTAAGGTGGTGACAATGTAATAGAAGGATGGCCATGTTCCAGCTTCCCCAAGCAGCAGAAACTCAGCCAGTTTCAGTCAAGTGGCTCTGGCTTTAGAGTGAAAAAGAGAAGGCACTACTGGGACAGTTGATGCTGGTTAGCTGGACCTAAGAATTTAGTGGTGATTAAGAAGTGTCCAGTGGGGCTAGTGAGATGTCTCAGCAGTTAAAAGCACTGACTGCTCTTCTGAAGATCCTGAGTTCAAATCCCATCAACCACATGGTGGCTCACAACCATCTGTAATGAGATATGACATCCTCTTCTGGTGTGTCTGAAGACAACTACAGTGTACTTACATATAACAATAAAGAAATAAAAAAGTGAAGAGACCAGCATCATCGAGATGAAATCTTTGGGGAAGTATTTTCTGAGAGCAGAGAGAACTTGTGTTCCAAAGTTGTACCTCGTTCTGCAGCTGGACTTGATAATATATAAGAGTAACCCAAGGTGGTACTGGTTTTGAAGACATGAAGAGAAGCTGAGGCCACCCTGGAGAGGCCATGGAAGGCCATTGGTGAAATTTTAGCCTCAGTCTCAGTTGATGGCCCAGGACTGAAGGGGTCATGCAAAGAAGTTTAGGCTTGGCACTCTGAAGAGATCCTGTGAGAGACTATTTGTTAAGCCTAGTTGCAGTGGAAGATCCCAGTGTATTGGTGATGCCAATACCATGAAATTATCACCAAAACAGTAGGAGCTGAGTGGATCAACCTGAGCTTAGAGTGCTACAGATGGCAGAGCTGGAGAAGTGATGCCAGCCCTTTGAAGGAGCACAGAAGATCATGTGTGGGTCCCAGTCATTAAAACAAGACGCTGTATCATTGAAGGTGCCTTGCAGACCCCCAAGATATTCGAGATGCCAAAGCCATAGGATATTTCCTGAGGAAAGCTGCTAACAGGGAGTGGAACCAGTCTAGGAAAGAAGTTTGTTTCATTCAACAAAGATGAAAATGGAGCTGAAGTTCTGAAAACTGCTTTGACATCAGACTTGGAGTTGTAGTAGAGTTGGTAGTTTGCCAAGCTGGTTTCCTCTCTTGATTTGGGGATTACAGTTAAGTGATTGGATGGATCAGAGGAGACATTGAACGTTGTTCATACTGCTATAGACTATGTGAACTTTGGATGCAGGACTAAATGTACTCCTTTATTGTGCTATGTTTACATATGACCTCCATAGACTCATGTGTTTGAACAGGCCTATGGGGTCCAGGGAATGGAATGTGATGGTGTATATATGCTTGGCCCTGGGAGTGGCACTATTAATGTTGTGACCCTATTGGAGTAGGTATTGGCTTGTTGGAGTCGGGTGTGTCACTCTGGGTGTGGCTTTAAGACCCTCAACCTAGCTGCCTTGAAGGGAGTATTCTGCTATCAGCCTTCAGATGAAGATGTAGAACTCTCAGCTTGTCCTGCACCATGCCTGCTTGGATGCTGCCATTTCCTGCCTTGATGATAATGGACTGAACCTCTAATCCTGTAAGCCAGAGTGTCCTTATAAGAGTTGCTTTGAACATGATGTCTGTTCACAGCAGTAAACTGTCTAGCTGTCTCTCTTACTATACATACATCAATATTTCCCTTCATGTAATTCTTGTGAGACCACACACACACACACACACACACACACACACACACACACACACACGCATAGATACATGCACAGACACAGAAACAAACAATCCTTAGACTGTGACAGAAAGAGAGCCTACAGACTTTGTTTACAGGACAGCCCCATAGTAGGTCAGACCCAGGGAGGCCATTTTCCACTATACTAGACACTGAATAGACCTGACTTCACAAGTCCAAAACTGAAGAAGAGGCAGGGAGGGACAGTCCAGAGAAGTTTCTTCTGAGATCTTGCTCATAGTTGGGGGTGCTGAGAATTCAGTGTTTCTCTCTCTTCAGCACAGTGGTGTTGTCTCGGCAGGCCCCAATCTTTTCTTTGAGGTAAGGCAGTCAGGTTCACATCGGCCATTCATCTTTTTACAGAGGAACCTTCTGTAAATGTGCCCCCTGTCTAGCAGGAAGAGAGCAACTGTTTGTTATCTAGTAATCTTTTACTAGTTCAAAAAGTGAATACTTCGTTACTTAATGAGAAGAGAGAGAGACAGAGAGACAGAAACAGGGAATTTGAGACAGAGTCAGAGAAATACAAACCACACACACACACACACGAGCGAGAGAGAGAGAGAGAGAGAGAGAGAGAGAGAATTCAGTGGACTCCTGGTAAGCTCTTTGCAGTCGATGCCCTTAGCATTCATCTGGAAAAAGTCACACATAATATAATCTGTTCCAAGCAGCTAACTCATATAGAAAGAGGGTCTCTCCCAGGAGGTAGCAATCCATTTCCCAACTCCAAGAAACAAAACTTCACAACAAGATTTTGTCTTTTTTTTCCTTTCCTTTTCTTGTTTTATTTTTTTATTTATTTTTATTTATTTTATTTTTAATTTTTTATCTTTTTATTTTTATTTATAATTTTTATTATTTACATTTATATTTTATAATTTTTTTTTTATTTTTTATTTTCTCACCAGAGATTATGAGAGCCAGAAGATCTGCATGGGAGGATCTCATGCAGACTCAAAGAGATCACAAATGCCAGCCTAGACTACTATATCCAGCAAAACTCTCAATCACCATAGATGGATAGACCAAGATATTCCATGACAAAACCAAATTTACACAATATCTTTCCACAAACCCAGCCCTGCAAAGGATAATAGGTGGAAACCACCAATACAAGGGGAGAAACTACACCCTGGAAAAAACGAGATAGTAACCTTCTTGCATCAAACCCAAAAGTAGATAATCACTCAAACATAAAGATAGAGTCAAGAATAGCAGGTGGCAATAATCACTATTCCTTAATCTCTCTTAATATCAATGGTCTCAATTCACCAATAAAAAGACAAAGACTAACAGTCTGGATAAGTAAACCGGAACCAGCATTTTGCTGCGAGCAGGAAACGCAGCTCAGTGTCAAAGACAAACACTACCTCAGAGTAAAGGCTGGAAAACAATCTTACAAGCAAATGGTCCCAGGAAAATGAGCCGGAGTAGCCATCCTAATATCAGATAAAATTGGCTTTCAACCTAAATTTATCAAAAAAGACACAGAAGGACACTACATACTGATCAAAGGAAAAATCCACCAAGAAGAACTCTCAATTCTGAATAGCTATGCTCCAAATGCAAGGGCACCTCATTCGTAAAAGAAACTTTACTAATGCTCGAAGCACACATTCCACCTCACACAATAATAGTGGCTGACTTAAACACCCCGCTCTCTGAAATGGATTGTTCAGGGAAGCAGAAACCAAACAGGGACACAGTGAATCTAATGAAGCCTTGGACCAAATGGAACTAACAGATATATATAGAACATTTCACCTAAAGCAAAAGAATACACCTTCTTCTCAACACCTCAAGGTACCTTCTCCAAAATCGACTATATATAATTGGTAACAAAACAGACCTCAACAGATATGAGAAGATCAAACTAATCCCATGCCTCCTATCCAGATCACTATGGAATAAGGGTGGTCTTCAATAGGCAACAAAAACAACAAAAAGCCCACATATACATGGAAGCTGAACAATGCTCTACTCAATGATAATTTGGTCAAGGAGGAAATAAAGAAAGAAATCAAAGACTTTTTCAAATTTAATGAAAATGAAGGCACAACATACCCTCATATATGGGAGACAATGAAGAGGGTGCTAAGAGGAAAATTCATAGTCCGGAGTGCCTCCAAAAGGAAATGGGAGAGAGCTCAAACTAGCAGCTTAATGGCACACCTGAAAGCCCTGGAACAGAAAGAAGAAATACACCCAAGTGGAGTAGAAGACAGGAAATCATCAAAATCAGAGGGCTGAAAACAATAATGTAGAAACAAATAAAAAACCATCCAAAGAATCAACAAAACCTAGGAGTTGGTTCTTTGTGAAAATGTAAATAAAACTTTAGCCAGACTAGTCAGAGGGCACAGAGACAGTAGCCAAACTAACAAAATCAGAAATGAAAGGGAGAGATAACAACAGAAACTGAGGAAATTCAATAAATCATCAGATAATGGATAATTTCCTAGACAGATACAAAATACCAAAATTATATCAGGAACAAATAGACCATCTAAACCATCCTATAACCCCTGAAGAAATAGAAGTGGTTATTGGAAGTCTTCCAACCAAAAAAGCACAGGTCCAGATGGTTTTAGTGCAGAATTCTATCAGACCTTCAAAGAAGGCCTAACACCAATACTTTTCAAATTATTCCACAAAATAGAAACAGAAGGAAACACTACCCAACTGGTTCTATGAGCCACAATTATGCTAATACCAAAATCACACAAAGATCCTACAAAGAAAGAGAATCTCAGGTGAATCTCTCTTATGAATATGGATGCAAAAAAATACTCAATAAAATTTTTGCCAACCAAATCCAAGAACACATCCCAAACGATCATCACCACAATCAGTAGGCTTCATCCCAGGGATGCAAGGGATGGTTCAATATAATGAAGTCCATCAATGTAATACACTACATAAACAATATCGAAGAAAATAAAACGCATGGTCATTTCATTAGATGCTGAGAAAACATTTGACACAATTCAGCATCCTTTCATGTTAAAGGTCTTGGAAAAATCAGGAATTCCGAGGCCCATATTTTAAACATAGTAAAAGCAATTTTCAGCAAACTGGTAGCCACATCAAACTAAATGGAGAGAAACTTGAAGCAATCCCATGAAAATCAGGGACTAGACAAGGCTGCCCTCTCTCTCCATATCTTTTCAATATAGTACCTTGAATTTCTAGCTAGAGCAATTAGAAGAGAAAAAGAGGTCAAAGGGATACAAATTGGAAAGGAATAAGTCAAACTATCACTATTTGCTGGCGATGTGATAGTATACTTAAGCGACCCAAAGAAACTCCACCAGAGAAACTCCTAAACAACTTCAGCAAAGTGGCGGATATAAAATCAAATCAAGCAAGCCTGTAGCCTTCCTATACTCAAAGGATAAGCAGGCTGAGGAAGAAAAAAGAGAAATGATATCCTTCTCGATAGCACATACAATATAAAGTATCTTGGTGTGACTCTAACCAAACAAGTGAGAGATCTGTACGGCAAGCACTTCAAGTCTCTGAAGAAAGAATTTGAAGAAGACCTCAGAAGATGGAAAAAATCTGCCATGCTCATGGATTGCAGGATTAATTTAGTCAAAATGACCAATCTTGCCAAAAGGCAATATACAGATTCAATGCAATCCCCCATCAAACCCCAACTCAATTCATCATAGAGTTAGAAAGAGCAATTCAAAAATCCATCTGGATTATCAGAAAAACCCAGGATAGCTAAAACTATTCTCAAGAGTAAAAGAAATTCTGACGGAATCAGTATCCCAGACCTCAAGCTGTACTACCAAGCAATAGTGTTAAAAACTGCATGGTAGTACAGTGACAAGCATGTAGATCAATGGAACAGAATTGAAGACCCAGAAATGAATCCACACTCCTGTGGTCACTTGATCTTTGACAAAGGAGCTACAACCATCCAGTGGAAAAAAGATAGCCTTTTCAACAAATGGTGCTGGTTCAATGGAGGTCAACTTGCAGGAGAAATGAAAATTGTCCATCCTTATCTCCTTGCACTAAGCTCAATTCCAAGTGGAATCAAGGACCTCCACATAAAACCAGACACACTGAAACTAAGAGAAAGGAAACTATGAGAAGAACCATCTACATATAGGCACAGGGGAGAATTTTCCTGAACAGATACTCCAATAGCTTATGCTCTAAGATCAAGAATTGACAAATGGGACCTCTTAAAATTACAAAGTTTGTGTAAAGCAAAAGACATTGTCAAAAGGACAAAGTGGCAACCAACTAACTGGGAAATTATCTTTACCAACCCTACATCTGACAGTGGCTAATATCCAATATGTAAAAAGGAACTCAAGAAGTTAGACTCCAGAGAACAAGTAACTCTATTAAAAAATGGAGTTACAGAGCTAAACAAAGCGTTCTCACCTGAAGAATATTGAATGGCTGAGAAGCACCTAAAGAGATATTCAAACCATCCTTATGTCATTAGGGTAATGCAAATCGAAACAACCCTGAGATTCCATCTCACACCAGTCAGAATGGCTAAGATCAAAAACACAGGAGACAGCAGTTCTTGGTGGAGGATGTGGAGAAAGAGGAACACTCCTCCACTGCTGGTGGGATTGCAATGCTGGTAAAACCACTTGGAAAAGCAGTCTGGTGGTTCCTCAGAAAAACTGGACATGACACTCCCAGAGGATCCTGCTATATCACTCCTGGGCATATACCCAGAGGCTTTACCTGCATGCAATAAGGACACATGCTCCACTATGTTCATAGCAGCCTTATTTATAATAGCCAGAAGCTGAACCCCAATTATCCCTCAACGGAGAAATGGATTCAGAAGATTTACACAATTGGAATACTACTCTGCAATTAAAAACAATGAATTCACACGTAATTCCTAGGCAGATGGCCAGAAACTTGAAAAATCACCTTAGTGAGGTAACCCAATCAGAAAAGAACACACCTGGTATGCAAGCACAGATAAGGGGATAAACCCCAAATCTTGGAATACTCTAGACACAATTGGCATATCAATATATTTCCAAGAAGATGGAAGGAGATACCACTGGTCCAGGAAAGACTCGATGTAGGGGAATGCCAGGACAGGGAGGAAGCAAGAGGAGGTTCAATGGGGATAAGAAGAAGGGTAGGGGGCTTATGGGACTTTCAGTGAGGGAGGAAATCGGAAAGGGGAAATGATTTGGAAAGTAAATAAAAAAACTTAGAAAATCAAAAAAAAATTCTGCTTATTTTTTACAGCTGAATGAATACAGCTGGGGACAATTTCTCACAAGTGGTAAGGACACACCTGTCAGGGTCTCTTGTCTCTCTAGAGTAGAGCTTCTGGTATTGACATA